>OZ023321.1:22145226-22213028 GCA_964007375.1 Ophion obscuratus | reverse complement strand
TCGTTGTCTGCGAACTTTTTTCGGTGGTTTCCCAAGCTCTTCGTTTCTCGCGTCAAAATCACCACTTTTGAATTTTTTTGAACCACTCGAAACACTGTGTTTTACCAAGAGCATGTTCACCGTAAGCTTCGACAAGCATTCGATGCGATTCTGCGCCAGTTTTTCTTCAAATAATAACAGAAAAACCAATGCTGTCCGCAAATCGTAGTTCGTAGGCACAAAACTCGGACATGTTTAAGGTTATAGAAGAGAATACACCGGCGTAGGGAACTTGGGTTGTTACGTGTTGAAAAATCTTCGTCAGCTGTTAGAGGAAGATGATGGCGCTGCAGGAAGCGGTCTTGCGGTCCCTAAACTGATTGGCTAGCACCATCTATAGGGAAATTTCGGTTTTCATACTTCTACACCTGGTATATGTGCCGAATTGGTGACTGCCCATGTGGTACACGTATATATGGAGCACTGTACATACACGTTGCTCCGTTTCTCTCCTCTCCGTCCCCTCCCTCGCTCGTTCTCTCCTTTCTCACATTCGCGACATCGACGTCGCCCTCCTCCTCCTTATCCTCCTCCTCCCACCACACACGATCCCGCGCGCGCGTTTCCGTCGCTCCACGTTTTTCCCCCCCTCGAGCAACGGGTTTCCCCGTTGAATCTCCGCGCTCGCGCCCCCCCTTTTTGCCCCGTTTTACTCCTTTACTCTCGCGATCGTCCCCGCGACCCGGAGCAAAACGCGCGCGCGCCTCTACCGCCAACACCGTGCGAGCCCCCCTCGTTCGCTCTCACCATCGAGAAGCTCTCTCCTATACAGTCTACCCGAGCCGTTTCTGACGGGCGCGTAACGTCCTCCTCTTCGTCGTCGTCGACGTCAACCGTCAAGTGCACCGTGTGTTATCCTGTGTACAAAGTTCTCTCTTCGCGGGTGCTCAGGTCACCCACTCGTCGCCGGCCTGCGTCGATTTCGCGATCTCAACAACTCGGGGGGTCGATACGAGAGAAAAAGAAGGGCCAAGTTGCGAGTAAGAGCAGGGTCGGTAAAGAGAGTGCGATGTCTGTATGCATCATGTAGTGAATTCGCGAAGACCGATCGTACTACGGGGTACGAACAGCTCGTACATACGCGTGAACCAGGCTTGTCCTCAAAATAGAGCGAGGGAATAGGGCCAGGGTTGATAGGAGGTGCGAGCAGCGCCTCCGCGAACCGGCGAACACCGAGGTTGAGTCGGAAGGAAGGGAGAAACAACCCCGCGAGCGCCGGTCGGGGGAACAAGTGGAAGATAGTGATCAGTACAGAGACGTGAGGAAGCTCGGACGTGATTTCTAGCCCGCAGCTTGCGGAATTTTCACAAAACGTGCGATAGTCGGCGCGTATCGTCTTTCTTTTCACGGCTAAGGCTATCATCCGTTCGAAGCAAGTGGTGTCTACAAATCCCATCGATCAACCACTACAACGAATCGATTTCTTCGCCGACGTTTCATTCGAGATCACTTCTAGAGATCGCGGATAAAGAGGCGAAAGGATACAAGTGCGAGTGTCATTGTGTTACGGGGTGGGTGTGTGGATGTAAGGAAAAAGGGTGCAGCATCGATAGAAAGGCCTCGTGGTGGACGGGTGGTTTATGCACCGGGGTGGCGGGGTCGCAGGCGGCGGTGGTGGCGGTGCCGCTGCGGCTGCTGCCGCCGCCGCGGCTGGACGCGGCCTCGCGGACCTCGCCGAGCATCCACCGGCGATGAGCGGAACACCCGGTTTTCACTGGGGCGCTATGATAGCCGGTCATCACGCCGCTGCCGCCGCGGGTATGATGCAACCGCCCTTGTCCGGTGTCGGTGACTATGGCCTCGGTACGGCCCATCATCCTGTCGCACATCCGGCAATGCCCATGGATCTACACGTGCCGCAACAAGGTTTTCCCTGCTACAGGTATGTGCCATCGGCAGCGACACAACACAGTCATCCAATCGTGAACTCGGTCGTTGACACAAGCGATTGCAACGCGGCGAAAAGTATAAACGAAAATGTATCCGTGGACCCCCACAATAGGATCCACAATTGCCAGGCGGCCTTTAATTGGTGACGCCGCTTTCGACTCATAAGTGAGGGAGCGCGAAGGCGGGTGCACAAGGGCGAGAAAAGAAGATACAAGACATCATTATACGGTGTAGGGATCATCCCCATCGGATTTGTTCTTTTCAGCTATTCTTTCCTACACTTCTGCTCTCTTCGTGGACCTTACATGACCACATATTGCAAAGATGTAGAAAATCTAACCCCGGAAAAAACAGACCCATTACCGGTTAAACTTCAGGAGCTAAAAAGCCCTCCTTACAGCAACTGACCCACGCTGCTGTAGGGAGAGCTTTTTAGCTCCTGAAGTTTAACCGGTAATGGGTCTGTTTTTTTTTTGGGCTAGATTTTCTACATCTTTTCAATATGTGGTCATGTAAGGTTGACAAAGAGGGCAGAAGTGTAGGAAAGAGTAGCTGAAAAGAACAAATCTGATGGGGATGATCCCTACACTATATAATGACAATATAGTTACTTCTCGTTTACTGTTAGCGTTACGTCCTGGTGGATAAATTAATACCGTCTGCAGTGTAAAACTTTGAAAAAAACTACTTGTTTTCGCGTGAAATTTGATTTGGCTGGATCAGTACACCACATAATCGCATTTTTGCATTGAAGAGCAAACATCTGATCAGTGACGTGCCTGATAATCAGCATAGTGGGTCAGTGATCAAGTGGAATCCCATTTACTAGTGAATCTGCTGATCGAGTAAATTCGGTGACAAGCGGATTGCCTAAATATCCAGGCATTTGTGCCGAATAAAACGCGATGCTCATAACGAGTCACATTTGCAAATAAGTTGGAGAACCTCGAAAAACCTCGCAACATCCCCCAACGCTGGTCGAACATTGACCATCACTGCCATCGGAATTTAGCCGTGAACGAGATGATGCCATAATTTCCAGATAGTGTAAAAATTAGGAACAAACACGGGATACGTCAGAAGAATAGCAATTTTCTTGGCTGTGAGCGACAGCATTGATAAACGCCGAGCATTAGCGTAATAGTGAGGGAGAGTGAGGAAGGGAGTGACACGATGGTGAAGCTGTTTCACCGGGGGCTGGTCCAGACGCTCCCGAGGGTCCGATCGCTCTTGGGTGTTTCAAGAGAGAGACGCGAAGGCGCGTGTTTCGGTCCTCAAATAGCTGTTTTGGTTTCCGAATAGCGGCACACCACGTGGACACACGTAACTGACCTGGATCTACGTTGGCTGCGACTATAGTAAATGCTTGCTACGTGAAGCAGGTGGATGCTCGAAAAGTTATAATAGAAACTTGCATACAAATAACAACGGGTCGCGATGTGTCGGAGATACACATGTTCAATCGATAGCAAAATAAATGAATATCGACGTGAATCAGTGAGTAATTTACGAGGACCTCACAACGCGATCTCACCCGATTGCGGAACTTTCGTACCGATAGAAATCACTGCTTTGGTTTTTCTTATCGACTCGAATGAAGTACGTTCGGTAAATAAATAAATACTCAATGGTCAGAATTGAACAACTGCACTGGGAAAAATAAAGTAGACACTTTTCTATTCATTGTACGCGGTCCTCTGCGCACTTCATTTTGTCCAGCAATGTATGTGGCCGTAACAGTTCGAGTCTTGCAGTATCGTTCCCGATGATCATACGACACTGTATACGAGCAACATCCCCGAGAGGCTAGCCAGGTGAGCGCGCAAAGCGTCGAACCGATTAATCGATCGAATCGTTCACGATGACAGGGATTAACGAATCGCGGTACGCGGATCGACTGCACAGTTCGATGCAGCGACGAGGAAGCGGTCTTGCGAGACGCGATGGAGCACGAGAGCCGCCAGAATCGAAGTCAGAAGCCGCCGGCAACGGCAGCAATAGCACAGCCTCTCGGTGGTCACGAGACCCACAAGAAACTTATTATAATTCCTAGCTCGTCCAGGTTATTAGCATTCCGCTATCAATTATCCACGAGCCGCGTGTGCGTGCATCTCCTTCTTCTCTATACTTCTCCGTCCCTTTCTTTTTCTCTCGCACACGCACAAACACAGTCTCGATATTCAACTCTTTCTGAATATGTTTCTCTGTCTCGCTTGGGAAGATCCGCGACCGCGGCACGCGCTATGCTTTGTTCCGTTGTCGTTTTCGAGTGTCGTCGCGCCTTCGAACAACCACCTCGAACTTTACGACATGGATAGGGATACTTTGACGCATGAGGCGGGTTGGCGAATAGTTGTTCGATCAGAACGAGAAGAACCGAGAGAGGCTGGGACAAAGGGAGGAGGAATTAGCAAGATCTTTTTCCTTCCTGCTCTCCCTTTCCAGCGGGTCATGCAAAAGTGCCTTATGTTCGATATATGCGCCTTTTGGTCTGAAGTGGCTTCAGATTCGCAGCCCCATATCAAGATCAACTCAGTTCCATGATGACATTGGCTCATGGCAGATACATGTATTAGGACGTTGAATAAGTTCTCGCTGTTATCCAACAGATGGCAGTACCTGAACAGCGTGCGTGTAGTTTAAGATGACAACGCATCTATAAAGAAGTACTACAAGCACGCTTCAAATTCAGTATGGAATTTTGCCGAAGTGTAAACAACTTTTTTCATAGTGTTAACCCTCCCTTCACACACTGAACCATTTTGACCCGGACGAATTCAAAATAAAATCATCACTTTCCTGAAAGTTTTCAATAGTTTTTTACAACAATTCAATTTTATACTTTCCGAATTTTAATTATGTATATATATTAAGAAATGTTTTAAGTGTATGTCAGATTTTTTTCAATGAAAACCGATCTTAGGGTTGTTAAGGGCCGGTAGATGAAGTCTTATCCAGATTAAATTGACCCAGTGCGTCGAAGGCGTGGACAAATGTAATTGTGTCAAGGAAGGGTTAAACATGTTAAATTCCGTGCCAAAAAAGAGTATTTGCGGGGAATTTTACTACACTGCTTTATTTACACAAAAAATCTGCAGCTGAAGCCCACAGAATTCTTGTTGCAACTTACGGCCACCATGCTCTTTCGGGACCAACACGCGGAGATTGGTTTAGACGTTTCAAAAATAATCATTTTGAAGTGTTGAATTGGAGGTTCATGGAGACTCATGTCAGACGCTAGGTGAACTCGCAGAATCATTAGGAGTTCACCGGGCAACAATTTGCAAACGTTAAAGCATTAGGAATGATTTTTAAAAATAAAGCATCAATTTTCACGAATAAATAGCGAGAACTTATTGAACATCCCACAATAGATTGGGAAAATGTAAAAGTTGGATGGAATATTGCAACAAAGTGTGCACGAACGAATATGTATAACTGGAATATGTGCACTCAGAAAAAAATGTATTAAGGACAAAGAAGTTTGTCTCCCGGCGAATAAGTTTTCTTATTCGTATGTCGGCCTACTACTATTCTATTAACAGCTAAGAACATTTTTTATTTAAGTTATTCCTTTCGCGGAGGGCCGTATTTTGTGGAGGCATAAGCAGGGCCTTCTGAATTGCCGGTAAATCACAATTGCGCTTAATAAAAACATATGTTATAATGGATTATTGTACACAACGATAAACTAGAATAAAAAAATTCGCGCAAATTTAGTAGATTGATACATTAGTCACATTTTTCCAAGTTTTAACATCAACATTTTCTTTTAACGTTCGGTGAACCTCTGTTTTTATCGTCATTACGAAATCTTTAGACTTTTTTGCACCTGTGAGCAGTTTATATCAGGCATCTAGAGTTATTTATTGTTTAAATTATCAGATAGAAATGTGGCCAGTGTAACATGTCCATAAAGCGTCGTAGAAATGAGCCGATTTTTAGGACCGTAATTTTTCGTTAAAGCTTCGGTAACTTGGCTTGAAATTTTACCAGTATACTGGGATGTATTTTTACTTCATTATAGACGAAAATAATCAGTCAAGTGTAAAATATTTGGGTTCGTGAAAGCAATACCTTAAGTTTATGTTTAAGATTTACTAAGAATTTTCCTTAACATCTAACAGGATATATAAGTTAGAAGAAATAGGTGTTTTATATCCGACAAATAGAGTTTTGCTTAACATCTAAGGGGATTCTTCATAATCCCCCAGCTTGTTTTTTTCGAGGAATTGTGCCATTTCGTCGGTCATTATTTTCTCACTTGAGCGTTTTTTTCTCACTTTATATTCTCACTTACACTTGAATCATTCCTCACTTTCGAGTTTCTCACTTCCGAAACGCAACACTGACACTTGATCCAAAAGCATTGGCATAGGAAGAAGCTACATGGTAAGTGTATGCGTCAGCGTATGCGTGAGCTACATCTGACAAGCGGCCTGCTGTCGGGCCCGTCGCGTTGAAGGGCAAAGTGCGCATGCGCGCATTAGTATCATAATCGCGAAATAAGAGGTTTTCGTGATTGGGAAGTAGTATTTATTTGATTTGAGGAAATATTAATTCAAATGTTCTATTTTAAATATGGGTTTCAATTGAGGTGAAAAATCGACACGTAAAAAACCATACCTAGTGACGCCGAATAAATGCTGTAGTTACAATCACGTAAAAACTGTCTCTATACGAGAAAACATTTATTAATTTCCAATAAATTATGTTCTAATGTGCCAATTTATTAGAACATAATGAATCTTTTTTCTGAGTGTGTGCACGTGTATTCTGCACTCGTTTTTTTATTTCCAATGATGCAAATGTCTCGGTCAAAATGTAGGCAGTTGGAGATTCGAAGCCCATACTGTTAGAGCCCCAGCATATTCACGATTCACGAAACGATCACAGAGCAACATCCGATAAATGACCCAAAAGTATAGACAACGACACACTCACTGGAATAAGGAACGAATGATGAGTAACGTGACACGAGTACGACGTTTGTAGTGAACCAGACAGAGAAGAGACAGACCTTCGACTGATGGAAAGAACGGTCCATCGAGATTTCGTAGGCAAAGAAGACCTTAGGACCTGCCGATACGAGGTGGCGTATCTACTACAAGTTTCGCGATTTGCTCGCAACACTGACCACCGAGAAGACAGAGCGCGCAACGAGCGCTCTCCTGTCTCGCGTGTGGCGCGCACCAGGACCGGCCAACAAGAGGACAGGCAGAACGTGCCGAATGCCACTTGTTGCCGCCCCTTCGCGTATATATTGCAAGTGAACCCTCGTCAGTCATTCTCCACTCTTTCGCACTTTCCCTTCTTTTACGCGCGGCGAGCCGTCAAGAGGAACGACAAAATCGACGACGCTCTCCCCGTACCGAAATTAAAGCGACGCGATATACGTGCGAGCAGTAAAAATCTCCAACGCCTCATGTTCTTTGATCAGCTTTGACGTTTATCCGGGGGGCAGACCTGCGCCTCAGTTCTCACATTTGTAAAGCTGAGGTGAGGATAATTTTTTTTTGTTACCTTTTTTTTTAAGTACCTATAAATTGAAAAACGGCGTTAAGAAAACAAAAGGGTTTTTCAATTAGTTAATCATATTTTTTCGTTTTTTTAAAGCAAAGATTATCTTTCGTTTGGAAAAGTGTTGATCATATACAGCGGTCCCAATACGCGGTATATTTGTTAAGGCCTTAGGCCACAGTAACGGGTATAAAATCATGTGCGAATTTAACAATTTTTTCCGTATGAAAAAGTGATTCACTCATAACATTAATTACAGATCTATTTAGTATGAATATCAAGCTGTTAGAAAAAATATATTTTTTTTTCGATGTAGAAAATGACAGACTACTGATACTTTCTTTTGTTATCTTTTTTTTAAGCGCTCCGCGGCGTGACATTTAACATCCACAATTTTTTACCTAGAACAAAAAACAAAAATTCTCGTCAATCTACATTAGAATACCTAGAGTAGTACGTATGGAATTTAAAAAATATTGTTTTATTCAAAAGTTGTAGGTATTTGAAATTAAGAAATGAATTTTCAGTGAAAAATTTCGTTATAACTGCTCATAAAATGAAAACTTTTCGATTAATCAGAAATTCCGTACGTCCTTCTCTGCGAAATGCAATTAGGAACATAACTTTTAAATTTGACGTAAATCGAGTGAAAATTGCTGAAGTTATTTGTCACGCCAATTGGAAAAAAGCTGTTTCGAGTAGACGGCCATTTTGTACGCCGAGAAAAAAAATACATATTTTTTCTAACAGATTGACACTCATACTAAATAGATGTGTAATTAATTTTATGAGCGCATCACTTTTTCATACGAAAAAAATGGTTAAATTCGCACATGATTTTATACCCGTTACTGTGGCTTAACGCCTTAACCGACAAAAGAATGAAACGAAAAACAAACGTCGCATTGGGTAAAATGAGCAGTGAATAGACAAAAGTCGATTTATATTTGAAATCAGTAAAGAAAATAAATTGTCGATAAAAACTCGAATCACTATAATTTTGCAAAAAATCACGGGAATCGTTGAAACCGATTTCTTAGTTTGATACCGAATTTTGCCGCTACAGGGAATTTTACTTGTTTGTGGTACTTGCACACCTCGCAAGTTACGATATGGTGGTGCGCAGTAGGTGTTCCAAAGGCGAAAACAATAGTTTTTTTTTTAAGTTCGAGGATAAGTATTACTTTCATTACTTGAAACAGAATCAATCTGTGATTTTTTGCAAAATTTTAAAATCAATTCATAATAGGTCAGAATTAGATAAGTTTATTCACTGGTGCTATATTCTAACCTCTTTTTACTGAATGGCCATATGGGCTCTGTTCTGATAATTCTCAAAGCACACTAACAAATTTAGCTCATCTACTGAAAATTGCAAAATTCATTACTGTTAAGAGATGACAATCTACGTTTCATTCAATGTTGCCATAAAATCATTTCATTAGTTTTTTTTTATTTTTGACAAAATTTAATTTTCTATTTCCCCGACGAAACGACCTTTGGTAGTTTTTTTAGAATGTCACGCTAAGATGCAAAAAAGCTTTGTGTATTTTCTACGCAATTGTAATAACGAATATAATACTCAAACGTATACAAATATTAAAATTCTCGTGCAACACAGTGATCTCCAAATCAAGCGTTTAATAATAATAAATGGTAATGCTTTAGTGTTGACCTACACTAGACGTCCATTCACTGGCGGTCGAGTGTGAATTTACTGGCAATTTTGTCGATTAGCTGGCGATATAGTAATTTTGCTACCTATTTATCAATTCCTTGAATATTGTTTGTTTCAATTACTTCAAAGATTTTCTCCCATTACCAGAATAATATCTCTCGGTAGCTATAGCGATATCAAAAATTTCTTTTCATAATATTTCCATTTTACGGTCCATCTCAATCCTCCGTTGGTTTACCCTGCGACAGTGTCGAAAATGGTCGCCTCGTCTCACTTGCACTCGCTTGCGTATATACGTATGATCAGGAGTTTGTGTAGTACCAAAACTCGCCGGCGCGATCACTGACCGACGATTACCCCCACTCCTCCGCGGATCTCGTGAATCGTCATGCAAAGGCCATCACACATAAAGGTCCGTAAGACGTCACGTAAGCTTTTGACCAATCGGGTCGTTGTAATCGTCCATGGACAGTCGAATCGAGCAAAACCCAATTGGTCACAATCTTACGGTAGGTCTTACGGATTTTTCATGCACGATAAACGTAACTCGCGAAACTATCGAAAACGGTGATATTCGCTTATTCGACAGTTTTTTGTTGTTATACTCGGGATTCGAGACTGGATTCTTCTGGTGATAGTCGCAGCGAAACAGTGCCCGGAACCCACCGGCAAGACGAACACGTGCGAACGCGACGAGTGCGCACTTTTCTAAACAGACTCGCGATGCGATCTCGCCAGAGGTCGCGAAGACAACCGTCATTGGTATTCAGTCTCGAGCGAGTTTTCGCGTGAGGACAAGCTCCGTGAGACATACGCTTGTGCATTTTTTTAGTTTTCAATACCACGGGGTTGTTGAAATTCAATTAAGGCCTTAGGGTTCGCCGACTTTTTATTTGAAAATTCTGCGTTTATCGACGTTGCAAAAAACGAAAAAAATCGATTCGTTTTCGATAAGTACGTGTGATTTTTTATTGTAAGCACGGGTAAAACGATTTTCAAAATTTGTAAGCACGTTAGAAAACGAAAAATATGTCCAATGTGTTTAAAAATGTTTTTGTTTTCTTAAGCTCATTTTTCAGTTCATGGTTGTAAAAAAAATATGATTTTTTATTGTTAAAGTTGGTTAATTTTTGGGTTAAAAATTGAAAACACTTCAAGAATCTCGAGTGTTTTTTTTTCATCCGATTGTGTCGCATCATTGTATGTTTTCTTCAAATTGTCGAAAGATCGAGTTTTTCATAAATTCATGAATTAGCGTTGTTTGTGGATTGAATATGTTTCCTTACTGTTTTATGACGATAACGTAGCGTATTGAAATGAATGCTCCTTGTTCGAAAGGCTTGCCGAAAATAGTCCACAATTTCTCTAAGAAATTTCAACTTTAACCTGTACAACATCGAAAAAAGTGAGTGCGTTCGTGAAATTTTTAAAGAACGAGATAAACATAAATGCTCAACTTACGTGCCGTCGTTCACGAATATTGAAAGAATTGTGACAGCACCGCCGTATTTATCTATTTTATTTCATTATTTTACATTGAATGAGGTCAGTTTTATTTTATACTTTAGATTAAATAAGCACTACCGATATTCACTTCGATTAAAAAAAGCACTCTGGATTAATTCCAATATATTCACCATTGATATTCATTACGATAAAAATTTACTTCGATAAAAAAAGAACTGAAAAATATACGGGGCAATTATGACGTCTAACCGATCGAGAAAAAAACGCGGAAAAAAAGTCACCGGCGATCAGAAAGATGCATCGTTTTTTTTCGTAGTCGTTGTTAAAGTTTGATAGAAAAAAATATCACACAGCGTCGAAGTACGGTGTCATGGCGTCGCGGTCCGGGGTCTGTAATTACGAAGTGGCCGCGTGATCTTTCCAAAAATTCTGACGAAAGAATTTTCGCGCTGTCGAACGACAAACAGATAAAAAATCGTTTCTACTTTCAGAAAAATGATTGTAACGTGGGCTGTTGACTGGCTCGTTTGACGAACAATCGATAACGTTTGTTTTTAGCAACGCAGACGCGTAATCGTCAGAACGCCGCGCAACGTTACGACACGTATCTCAAACGTATATTTGTCGTGGGAATATTGATCCCGAGGTTTGACAATTGAATTGAACGATTCCCTGTTGCGAGTAGGAAGGAATTGAAATCTCGGAGAGCACGGAAGTATACGTGTTGAGTGAGGAGAATAAAAGGTAACGTTAAATGTAACAAAAAAGCTTCCGCGTCTTCACTGGACTATCGTCCCACGGCTAATGTAACGGTTTTTTCAGTTCTCTTTCGTTGTCCCCCGCGCACCGCGCTAGTCCAAAGAGCGCTCGATCCGGTTACCAATTTTGTTTCGCCCCGTCTTCGATACTTGCACGCATTTGCACATATTCGCTTCTCAATGAGGAAATGAAAATCGATATACTTTCGATAGCTTTAAGCTGTAGTTATTTTAATAACGATCGAGTAGTTGGTAACACGACTAATGCGGTACTCAAGCACCGTTACATCCGCGTCACTCGAGTCTCTACTCCACCCTCTCTAGTCCGCCCCACCCGCCGCGTTCGTCAAATCGGACCTGAATCCGGCTGCAACCGTTTTTTTTCTCGATCATTCGTGCCTCACATACTTGAACGATTTTACGAATTACCAGTGCGCCAAACAATAAAGAAACACACAAGCGACAATATTGCACGTTGCTTCGATCGCGATCCGTTCTGACGAAAAATCAAATCAGTGGAAACTTGACTCCGCAGTGTTCACGGCGCGGCGTTTCTTCGCTCGCAGCGTTGCGCGGCAGGGCGCGTGCGCGTCCACTGAAAGAAACCGTTGAGTTCTTTGCAAATTCTTCAGTATCTCTCGTAATTCGTACCTCGTGAACGTTTTCGTAAAGCATCGCGACAATTTTTACATAACAAAGCCGTTGTACCGTCGAGTCGCGAGCCTCGATCAATAATCGATCGAAGTGTCGACGCGGTCTGACGTCGGTTTTCGTTTTCACTCGCGTTATTCATTTTTTTTAACGCAAATTTGCCTACTCGTTCGGTCTTTCTACGGCTGTACGTTGTATCGACGTTAATAATCGTACCAGCGCGATAAGTGCAAAGATCGATCGATTATTTTTTTCTTTAGTATACGCGCGTTCTGACTTCAAGATTGAAAGACGAAGTAGTGAATTCCATATTGCGAAACGGGCGCGAAAAGTTCGCAAAAAATATCGCTGATTAAAGACTTCAATTGTACGAGACAAGAGGAAACGTTTCAGGGGGTTCGTCTGATGAGAGGTTGCAAACGTTGCGCAATGGCTGATGTGTACGATTCTCTGGCTCCGGGGATGCAAGAACACAGCTCGTTGCTAAACATTAGTGCAACAAGAACAGGTACATAACAAAAATTGTGAAAAAAAAATTCATATCTTCCGAACGAGGGTTACGGTCGAAAAAAAAATTGTTTCCAATGAAATATGCATATATTATTTAAATATTGTTTGTCATTTGAAAGTATACATTTGAATACATGTAATTTAAATATATATTTGAATATATGTCATTTAAATATATATTCGAATATATGTGATTTAAATATATATTCACATATTGTGATTAAAATATATACTATTTAAATATTATATACCGTTTGAATATAACATTATTGTTATTATAAATTCCAGTATTCCTGCATACCTTCGTGGGCTCTATGAACCCTTTTCTTTGTGATTTATCTGATACTTCGCTACGGTTATCAGTTTCTGAGGAACCTCTGAAGTGCTGACCGCAGTTACTCTTTTTGAGCCCTACGTCATCGCTTTTGCACTAGGGCATAGGGAGACTGTGGAAAACCTATACCCATTAAAGCGGCTGTATTTTACGAATTTTCCGTTGCCTTACCATTGGAAACTTGATAACATTGCCTGTTGAACCAGAGGTACCGAAGCTAGTACACCGGTAATGAGGCACCCCTCCATGTATCGGTCCAGACCAATCGTTAACATGGGAGATCTCCGAGACCGTTAGGCTGTTTGTAATTGGTACATTGTTTAAATATTTGTATATATTATATCATTGTAGTATAATATATATTAGATATTTGAATATTTTTATATTCAAAATTGTTTTTATTTGATATATTATTTTAAATATTTTAAATCATAAATACAGTTAATTGCTATGAGGATATATATTATTGAACTTTTATTTATGTACGGCTATATCTTGTATCGTATCAAAGAGAGAACATTCTTTGGAACAATACAACAAGGAATATTCTATGATATAAATGTCTCAAAATGGCATTTTTTTAAACAACAATCCACTTGTCCTATGGGTAAAAACAATGTTCCTTTCATATGAATTCAAAGCTACAACTTCTTTGTCTCAAAACGTTCCTCGTACGTTTCCACAATTACGAGTTGCATGAAGGTACGGAAAAAAACAGTCATTTATCAAATAAATATACATTTTCATAATTCAAGGGAGTTTTCTACTGTGTTGGGCCAAAAAATGTTCGATTTTTCATCAATTTTTTACGCGATGAATATTAAATCTAGAATGTTGAAATTTGGTATGTTCACTTAGCGCTCTTTATTGAACATGATCATATTTTTTAAAGTTTGACAAAACATGGTACCGGGAGTGGGAGGAGCCACGTAAGTTGATGCGCCGATGATGATATTTTTCGCTTGCGGAAGTACTAAGTCCTGAGCAGGTGACTCGAAGCGAGAAAACCAAACATATTTTCACTTTGTAAAATATTGCGTATAAGTCGAACCAGAATTAAGAAGAAAAATTTAAAAATCTAAAAATTGTGAACGACCGAAGGGGAAGTTTAAGTTTTACCAAAAAATTTGCAATTTTTGGTCCATAAAATAGAAACGTTTCAATATCCTACATTTAATATTTTATGCATAAAAAATTGGTGAAGAATGGAATATTTTCTGGCCCAAAAAAGTCGACACCTCCCTTAAAAGCAATTGGTTAAACGGAAAAAAGGAATAAAATTTTTTTTTTAAAGAATATCCTTTACCAAATAACGATTCATTTTCGCAAATTTTTTGGAATATCGTGTAAGAATAAAGATGCACTTCTACACATTTTCGAGAACATCGATGAAAAACAAAAATACAATATTATTAGGTTTAGACAACAAAATATCGAATAATGGAATTGTGTTGCCCTCAATTGTAATTTATTCGAAAAATAGAGTCGACGAAATACTGTTCCATGGAAAGCAATCAAATATTTTCGAACGAAAAAAAAAAAAACACCGTTGCGAATATGATCCACGACGGAATTCGAATAATGTCGAGCGCGAGTGATTATTTCTCCCTTGATATTTTCAGGTAAGCTTGAAACTCGGTTCTGTATATGCGATTGAACAGTACGAGTGGCCACCGCGACAGCAGTTACGAAGTGGTATAGCAGCGAGAATGAGCCGTGAGTTAGAAGAAAATTGCCCCGACGCTTTAGGAGAAGCGGCTCTCTCTCTCTATCTCGTTGTACGGATGTCCGCACCGCACGGAGAGTGACAACCAGACCAGCCGACAGACTCTGCACGCTCCAGACGCGACGAACGCTCTTAATCAGGATAGCGCGATGAGGATGCGACAATGATATCTTGGTTCGAGACATTTTTTTTTTTTCAACTATCAGAGCGAGCACTCCGAGTGAACGCGGTACGAGATCACGTTCTCAAAACACAAATGGCTTTGAAGCTTTCACCGTTGGAATGCAATGAGATATTTTTTCATCGGAACGTTCGTGGTAGATTTGCAAACGGTAAATTGTTTACCACAATGAAGATAAAGTAGCGAGGAAGAAAACGAAGAATTTTCGTTGCATCCCAACGTGGCCAACTTCAACATCGTAAAATTTTTATCTTTATCTTCGACTCGAGTAGAAACGAAAAATCGCGCGTTCTTTTACGTACACGCTATGGGAAAATGTATGGATACATAAACGTATTTTTTTAAGACAAAGGTACATATATTGGGAGCCTTTAAAAAAATCACCAAACATACAGAAAAACAACAAAAACATTGCCGCCGGCAGGTGATAAAAAAAATTTCGCCCCGTTTGGCGGTGGACGCTCTCCAGCTTCAACGATCCGTCTAAAAACTAAAAACCAAACGGATTATTCAAATTCACAATAAATACAAGTCGTTGACGATCGTCGATTTTTCAAATCATTTTTTTTAACAACGTGGCGACGAATTGAAACTCGAGCATGCAAAATCTATGAACAAAGTCGTAATTTATACGTAACTATTAAAAAATGGAGGTCGGTTAAAAAAAATGTTGATCGTCAACGACCTTTAAATGTTTCTCACCGTATCTCCTGTAAATATGGAAACATTCCATCAGGTGGTTTTGGAGATATTATGTCCACCGCTTTTGAAAACATGGTTTCGAGAAAAACGCGCTTAAGGCTGTCGTCTAGTGGAAAGCTAGCGAAACGCAGTCATTCTTTGAATTTTTTTTCACGAAAACCATCAGACATAGGCCATTTCGGGTTTTTGTGGTTTATCAAGTAAGGAAGAAAGAACACATAGGTTTTTATAGATTGAAAAAAATGTTAATTATTAACAAAGTTACACGTATATGCTTATTAATTATTATTAACGTTAATTATTAATTAAATTAGTTAAACGTTAATTATGAACTATTAACGTTAATTATTAATTTAATTAGTTAAACGTTAATTATTAATTCAATTAGTTAAACGTTAATTATTAACTATTAACGTTAATTATTGATTTAATTAGTTAAACGTTAATTATTAATTCAATTAGTTAAACGTTAATTATTAACTATTAACGTTAATTATTAATTTAATTAGTTAAACGTTAATTATTAATTATTAACGTTAACTATTAGTTAAATTAGTTAAACGTTAATTATTAACAAAGTTACACGTATAGGCCTAGAAAAAATGGATGCTGCCGTTTTTTTGGGCATATCTCGAGTGACCCGAAACGAAAAATTAGAAAAAGGTATAAACTGTAAGCATGTCGCTATTACGCTTCCTGGAATGAAAGAGAAACATGTTTTTTTTAAAGAACGACGACGTAACCGAGCGTAACGATGTTTCATGCAATAATTACGAATTATGATGCATGTTAACAATAGGTAATATACACTGAGAAAAATAAATCGTTGAATGTGCAAAATGCATTTTGTTGTCTCGAAATTTCGTTGTTTCAACAGTTGCTCAGACATGCTAAATAAGCTACAGTTCACACCACTAAAACTATCAGTTAGATTAACAAAACGTTTGTTATGCCAATCAAAAATCAAGTTGAACGTATTTAAAGATACATTTTGTTAAACCAACTGAAGTTTGGTTGAATGAACGAATTTTTTTTTCAGTTTATTTTTATTTAGTTGATTCCAGCGTACGTAATTGACACTAGTATACACTGCATGTGGTTTAAACTTTAAGTACATCGGACAATTATTTTTCGAAATATCTTGCCCAAAAAATTGAACAATATAGTTTTGAAAAAAAAAAAACGCATTTAAGTTTGAAGAGCGGTACATGCACTTATATGATGAAAGCTTCAAATTTACACTCGGTCTGCGATTCCAGGGCCATACATCACACCTTTTCGCTCGAAGAGCTCATTAATATTTAAGGGGATTGCGATTTAATAATAATAATAATAACAATAATAAATCTCAATACACAACAGGCAGACGGCAGTTCATTTAAATGGCTCAAAAACGAAATTATTCGAAAAAATACTACTTTCAGAAAATGCATTTAAAAAACGATTTTTTCGACCCATCACACTAGACGATAGCGTTAAAGTGTAAAGTATGTTGCTGCCGGTGCGCCCAGCTGACTGTTAGAAGCTGTAGCTGATTCAATTTTGGGAATATTTCAATGAAATTCTCAGGGGATATAGCTGAAAAGTGATACCATCAAATAAAGATATTTTGGAAAACGCAATTTTTCGACCCACCAAGGTAAATTTAGCCCCCTTAATAACGCGAGACGAGTCAGCCGAATGAATTTCATCAAGCATGTTTTCGAGATCGAATTAACAGACGTACACGACTCGTCCCACGGGTCTCGTTTGCGTACATACGTGCACGTAAACATGGCACGGATGCGTAAGAGATCGAGACAGGGCCACGTGGACAATGTCCGAAAAGTTACACAGTCATTTCTCTTTTTTTTCTTTGCCTTTATCATCGCCCATCGGGGTCCGCGTTCTTCCTTTGGCCCCCGCGGCTGTATCGTATCGCTTTAATGACTGAAACGTACGAGGCCTAATAACCCGGCATTCGTCCCGGTGGCTCGTTCCTCCTCTCGTTTCTTCTCCTTTACTCGCAACTACGCACCCAGGCCCTCTCGGGTACGCTTCTTCTTCGTGTTGTTTTTTTTTTGTTCTTGCCGCCCGGTAATACTCGCGCAAGCGAGCACGAACGCTCTCGTTACGCATTAATGTATGCAGAACATACCGTGACACGGTGGCCCCCGAGGGGGGCCAAGCTTTATCCACGAGATCCCGAAAAGTTTCGGGTCCGCGCGGCTTTAGGTAGATGGCGAAAGGGGGGGGGGGGGGGGTAGATCGAGGGGATGCACGACCAAATCGTCGATCCTCTTCTCTCCTCGGTAATGCGGCCTCTATTTTCTTGTACGTTCTTTTTTTCCTCTCTCACTCGCTGTCTCTTCCATCTTTATCACATTCCACAAATTCACTCCTCATACTCCTCGCCAGGGAAGATGATTGGGCCCCTCTCGTTCCCTCGGATAACGACATTCTGTCGGTCGGACGTTTTTTTTCTTCTTATTCCCTTTTTTCCGGTAATTTGTATTATTTGTGTCTGTCAACTCGATGCGTCGATTGTGCACTGCATAATAATGCGAGGCCAACAATGCTCAGAACGAGTTGTAAAAACAATCGTGGAAAAAGACGATTATACGAGCGACAATGAAAGCAATGCGATAAACGTCGTCTCCTTTAGGGGGGGATACCTTGAGACGAGGAAACCCCTGCTGACTTTTGGGATTTTTTTTAAGGGGTTATGTATAGTCAGGAGGCCGAAAATGATCGATTTTTCAAGAATTTTTCTTGAGAAGACCTTTCAATCTATTAAGGGAGACTTTGTCCTTGGAGTGCCATATTTCAGGTGTTTACATTTTATTTTTTTAAAGGAAACGAGTAAAGCTTCTTGAGTGCGGTTTTTTCTTGCTTTTATTCATGATATACAGAACGTTAAAAAAAAAAATTTTTGAAAAAAAAACCAAAATGGCGGCCGTTGCAGCTCCGCGAAAACAGGTCCTCAAATCGCGGGAGGTAAACGGCTGACGTCACTGCCCCCTCTTTGTTGATCTGAAACACAAATTCAAAGCATATTATCAATCTGTGACCCTTTGGTCATGGAATGACGGATGGGTTTTTCGTTTAGTACAAATTTCGGAAAATGACGGCAATTTAAAAAAAAATCGAATTTTCGCGTTTTTTTCGCATAAAAAGATAAATAATAAATGCAAAAATGTATCTACCGAAAAAACGATCCGTCATTCCGTGAGTACATATTTTCTGAGTATGCTCTCCAAATTTCAGGCCGATATGTTAATTACAGCGGTGAGGAGAATGTCAGCCATTTTTAAAAACGTGTTTTCGAGAAAAGCGCGTTTAAAGTTTTGTAATGTGTTTACACAAATGTGTTTATAATTACCGCTAATCGGCAATGCCTGGTCCATAGCGGCATCCCTCCTCTTCTTCCAGCTGCTCATGTTGAGCCCAAATTGATTTTTTGAAAATATCAAGGACAAAGTCTCCCTTAACGTAAAAATTTGTACACATTATGGTAATTCTTAACTGTATTTTAACATTTCTTATTTGTGAAAATAATCATTTTGAAAGCTGTTGTAGCTGATCTTCGGGAGCACCTCTGAAAAAAGGCGTCTTGCGGTGAGCACGATATCTCTTCACTAGATTGTGTAAAATGCAAAAACAAAAAATATTTCGCTGATATAATGGATTATCTTGTAATTGAACGAAGGAATGAGCAAAATAATAATTTTTGACATCATGGCGGCTTCTAGAGAGAAAAAAATCGATTTTTGATAAAAATTTAGGCCTTAAATTGTTTATAAAATGGAAAATATTTATCGGTGAGAAAATACCTTCGATTAGTTGCTAAAAAATATACTTGAAAGGATTGTGTTAAAATTTGAGACTGATCGGTTCAGCCGTTTTCGAGAAATCTTGCTCACCGACTTTAACACGCACATTTTTGAGAAAAACGCGTTTAAAGTTTCAAAAGCACTTTCGAGAGCTCTGACACGTAATTACAAATGTGCGTGTAACTTCGAGAATATTCG
Source organism: Ophion obscuratus (assembly GCA_964007375.1). Taxonomy (NCBI): domain Eukaryota; kingdom Metazoa; phylum Arthropoda; class Insecta; order Hymenoptera; family Ichneumonidae; genus Ophion; species Ophion obscuratus. The sequence continues at coordinate 22,193,562 of OZ023321.1, read as the reverse complement.
CCGGATTGACAAGAAATTTTCAGTGTCTGTACCCAAATATACGGACATTACGGAAAAAAAATTAAAAAATCGATTTTTCGAATATTTTAACTGTATATAACCCCTTAAGGAAAGTTTTCTCAGGGTATGCTTTATTAATACTTTTGACTGTTACGTGGTATTTTATTTTATTAATCTTTAAAAATGGCGGTGGTGCGGCACGTTGTTCTAAACGGGTTGCGGCAGATGTTGTCAGACGGCGTGACATATAGTGTCGGCGGGATTAATCTGAAAAAAAACCTACGACGATTTTTCTTCCGTTAACACTCATACGCAGGATATGAACCAAGAAAAAGTGATAAATGTTGAAAATCAATGAAACGGCACGCTTTGAAACAAGAAGATTGAAGTCTCAGAAAAAATGGCTACATTTTGCAATAAACGAACATGTTTTTATTTTGAAAAACATTTAGGGTCATGTTTTAGACACGAGGCTAGAAAGATTTATGCCTAATTTCATCGGAATCGGCCGATTAGTTTTTCAGCTCTACGTCATACCAGTTTTGGAAATCCAGTCGAGAAGACCGTGCCATACCTCGCCATTTTCAAAGATTAATAATATATCAAGAAAATAACATGTAACAGCCAATAGTAGTAATAAAACATACCCTAAGTCTAAAAAATGGTGACGAAAACTTTTCTTTAAAAAAAATCATGAAAATCATCAAATTCTTTCCTCGCCTAAGAATATCTCCCCCCTTAAGGAGGTACAGTACGGAGCATGCAAAAAATCAGTGGTGATTTTCGGATCTCGTTTTGAAGAGACTACTTACTTTTGTTCGCTACTAATTCATTTTTGGCACAAATACATGCGTATGCATCGTAGGCACAGTGACGATATCTATGATATATCTGAGGTACATATATTGCAAAGTATTTCACGAGTTTGTTGAAACTCATACATGTGATAAAGCATTGAAAACTATAAGACACGTACTTTTTTTCAATCGGAAACCACCCCTTTGAGAAAGGCGTGTCGCCCCTTAGTGTTTTGAGTGAATACTTCTTATTTTTTTTTCAATACTTCCGTAGTGGTTTTTGTTCTATTGAGATCGGTGAACTGCTTGTGGCTGAAACTGCAAAATCACCCCTCGACACACCTTTCCTTGAGGGGTGGTTTCCATCCTTGAAACCGGTTTTTCGACGATTAAAAAATACGTGTCCAATAGTTTTCAATCCTTTATCAGATATATTGGTCTCAACGAAATCGAAGGCGGACTCTTAAGGCGGGATATACATTTAGACAGGACAAAAATAAGAAATATTGAGGGATTTTTTTAGTACAACTTTGCAGTGACCGTTTTACTCAGAGAGCTACTGCGGCCGAAGTAGTGGCCCTAGCTCAATAAAAAAGTGGCATTTTAAACTAGAGGCTCTGCCAATGTAAACAATTTAAAAAAGCTAACGGATACGTGTATGCATTATAAAGTTATAGGCACTCAAACATGGCAACCTACGAGCCGAATTCTCAGCATTTGCGGGAGGTTATGATTTACTTCTTCAACATCAAGAAATCTGCGGCTGAGGCCCACCGTTTGCTTGTAGATGCTTACGGGGAGGATACTATTAGTGAGAAAACGTGTCGGCGGTGGTTCATCGACGCCCAAACCGAATATTCACGGATCCAAAGTGATGCTGTGTCTCTGGTGGGACCAGCTGGGCGTTGTGAACTATGAGCTGCTCAAACCATCCGAAACCATCACAGGGGAACTCTACCGACGTCAGTTGATGCGCTTGAGTAAGGCACTCAAAGAGAAACGGCCACAATTCAACGAAAGACATGACAAGGTGATACTGCAGCATGACAATGCCCGACCCCATGTTGCAAATGTCGTGAAAAAGTACTTGGAAACGCTGAAATGGGAGGTTTTATCCCACCCGTCGTACTCTCCAGACATTGCCCCTTCCGACTATCACTTGTTCCGGTCAATGGCACACGATTTGGCTGACCAGCACTTCGGTACTTACGAAGAAGTCAAAAATTGGGTCGATTCCTGGATTACCTCCAAGTACCAAGACTTTTATCGACGCGGGATTCGAATGCTACCTGAAAGATGGGCCGAGGTCGTAGCTAGCGACGGGCAGTACTTTGATTAAAAAAAATGTAGCCACTTTTTTATAATAAAGCCTTAAACTTTTGAAAAAAACGGTCACTGCAAAGTTGTACTCCTAATAATAAATAATTATTCTACAATTATCAAATTTTAGGTACACTTTAATAGTATATTCAAGTATACGAAACAATTTTTTAAATTAATTCATCATCAAAATGACGGAGCTGTGGCAGAGTGTTACAGCAAGGTCGCCGCGGGAGTTGCGAATCGGCATGCAGTCTAGTTTCCCGTACACTTTGATTTGCAAAAAAGTTCAAACATTTTTCCAGTTAGAACATGTATAGTTTCTATGTGACGGTAATTTAAATGAAGAAAATGCAAGTTTAAGAAAATGACACGCATTTACAAAAAAAAATCATCATTTCACGCAACATTTCTGTAAAATGTGGATGAAAAAAGTAGTTTTTTTCCAATTTTTCAAAAACAATTTTTGTCAAGTAGAACGTACCAATATTATCAATATTTCCACCAAGATTCAACTCAATCGGCTTAATAGTTTTTGAGTAATCCTGCACGGCAATTTCGTTAATGCGGTTTTGAGAAAAAACGCGTTTGAAGTTCACGCCCTATTCGAATCCGAGCGGCGAGGCACAGCGTTGACGGGCTGTAATGTTTGAAATTTTTCGAATTTCGCTTTGAAACTTTAGGAAAATATTCTACATATACAGTTCTATCGTTTACAGAAAAAAAAAATCGATTTTCTGATCGTCCCGCCTTAAGTGATGTGAGACGAGACAATATCTTGCATGATTCGATCATTTTCATACGAAATATAAACCATTCGAAAAATGATTCATCATCGCGAAATTGTGTACCTTGTTTCGTCTACGTGATGGTATGAAAAGAAAAACAGTATTTCTTCGTGTAATGTATCCTATTGGCAATTGTTTGGCGGTCCATTTTGATTTCAATATTTTCATCGGAAGGCACAGCAAAATTCTTGACATTTTTCTTTCCGATTTTTGACGATAAGTTCGCGCGACTGTTATTGATATTACGTCACCAAGTAGCGTTATTGAAAAAGACGTCCGTCGACCGATAGCCAAGAACTGTTTTCGTTTCGAAACAGCCCGGTGGACGAGATTACATAATGCTACAATACTGTTGAAATTATTTTCATATTTTCCTCCTAATTACACAGAAATTTTGTCTTGCTCTCTCAATTTTCACAGATATTCGTTAACACACAATCTTTCTAGTTATTTCTTTTTGTCATGAAATTTTATCGATACCATTCGTAGCTCTGTAAAGGGTGTCTTAAAATTTGCTGACATTTTAAATTGCGCGCCATTTTTATGTGACGAACATGGCATACTCATCTTTGACAACTGGCATCAGGAAGTATTGAGGTTTATTCATGGAGAATTACACGATCGAGCAACGCATAGAAATTGTTATTTGACGCATTGTTACTGCATAGCTATTGCAGACGAAGTTTCATGGTAGTGTTATCTCGCGCCGTGGCGATGTGAATCGGCCACCAAGATCGTGCGATTTGACGCCATTGGACTTCTCTCTTTGGGGTTTTTTTGAAGGAAAACTGCATGCCAATGATTCACGGTTCATTCGGGAGCTCAAGGAAGCAATTGGGCGTACCATTAAGGCCTTAGGCCACTCTAAAGGCCGAAAAAATAGGCTTTGTGAGGATTTTTTTTTCAGAAAAACTACAAAATAAATCGAGATTACAATTGAGGGTGTTTATCATACATATCAGTGACTGTATACAATAATTTTTTTGAAGCGATTAATTTCAAAGTGGCGAATATATCTTGAAAATGTTGAATATATCTTGAAAAAAACATTGTCCTTTATTAATTATTTACAATTATCTGACGATTTCTCAGGCAAATTTTTCACTTCCCACTTTAGAAGTGCGTCATTTGGCCAAAAATCAATATATCGAAAAAATCCTACGTATTATACGTACGTCTATAGCAGTTGTTATATACAATGAAAAAAAATCACTGGCTCATTATAATTCAAAAACACCAGGAGCTGTTTGTCCGGCCGTGGACCCCCGAAAAACGGAGACGTCATCGCAAAAACGCTGCACAGCCGCCATTTCGAAATTAATCGCTGCAAAAAAAATATTCTATACAGTCACTGATATGTATGATAAACACCCTTTTTTGTAATCTCGATTTATTTTGTAGTTTTTCTGAAAAAAAAATCGCCAAAAAGCCTATTTTTTTCGGCATCTAGAGTAGCCTAACCCCTCAATGAAATTAGTGCACAATTATGCCAAAATGTTATTGAACATTTTGTCAAAAGACTGAACATTTGCAAACAGGAACGAGGCGGCAATTTATCGGATATTGTGCTCCACACATAACCTCCATGTTTGTACATTATATTAAGGGGGGATTGTCTTTTTTTTCGCAAAATTTACCGCTTTTTGGGAATTTTTTTGCGAAGAAAGTATACAACGGAAAAATTGTGAAACTTGGCATATAGTTTTATTGATCTGTTTACTACATACAAAAAAATGTTTAAACAATTTCATCAAAAAATCCGCCTCCCACCCCCCTCAACGCGCGATGGTCCTTTTTTGATGGTGTGCACGATTGCAGCCTTCACGTTCATCCTGCAACAAAAACCCAAAAAGCATTTTACTTTAGACACATATAGCTATCGTTCGATGAAGGGAAAAAAAAATTGACGATTTGTTGACGTTTTGAACTTGAAGTATCGATTTTTCGAAAAAAATTGATCGATTTTTTGTTATAAATAAAAAACTATTAAACGTATTGCTTTTTTGCTTCATCAAACGATAAAAGGATGTCAGCTGAGCGTTCTGTCCAAATTTGAAGGCAATCGGTTGAATAGTTTTTGAGAAATCGTGCACACCATCAAAAAAAGACCATCGCGCGTCGAGGGGGGTGGGAGGCGGATTTTTTGATGAAATTGTTTAAAATTTTTTTTGTATGTAGTAAACAGATCAATAAAACTATATGCCAAGTTTCACAAGTTTTCCGTTGTATACTTTCTTCACCAAAAAATTCCCTAAAAAGCGGTAAATTTTGCGAAAAAAAAGACAATCCCCCCTTAAAATGAAAATATTCGTACTTTTGAAACCAATAATAGGTTTTATTAAAAAACTCAAATGCGAAGTCGTTTTGAGAGACCCTATATATTTGTCCGTAAAATTTCACTGAGATCTTAATAAACCCGCACACTAATGATCTACAAAAAAAATGAATCAAATAGCACAGGTTATTATTTTACAATAAATTGTCAAAATTTATACCTACGTATGTAATATCATCGTAACGAAGTTCCTCGAAAAAATTATTCTCGAATACCTTCTTTCATAATACGAGAAGAAATGCACAAACGTAATGATCCGACATAGCTGGAACTGAACAGTGAAAACAAATTGACAAAGATGGAGACCAACCTTGATGTCGATCGTCACCGGGACGTTATATTTGCCACTTCGATTACAAAAAAAAAAACTGTAAAAAGTATTTTCCGCGGAACGGCAGGTGCCCACTTCTGCTTCTCGTCTCCGCGTAGTGTCTTCTGCACCGAAACGTTTTGCGTGTTTTGCGTTTTTCTCCGTTTCTTGCACCAGTTCGTGTAATGGGGACAAACGTGATTTTCTTCCCAGACATATATATATATATATAGGCTGTGCAGAATAGACGAGCACGACGAGAGAAACGAGGCTGGACACCCGATATAGATAACGAGAGCGAGAGAGAGAGAGAGAGAGAGAGAGAGAAGGGGAGGGAGGGAGGGAGGGAGGGGGAGAGAGAGAGAGAGAGAGAGAGAGAGAGAGTGGACACTCTGACGAGAAGCTCAGTGTGGACAGGACGGAGTAGAAACAGCCGGAGAGCCAGCAGCAAGCATCGAGAGCGTTATTGAATGATGGGCCAGCCGACTACTAATGGGGCCGGACGCGCGGATATAAGGGATCGTAAGAAGCGAACGCGCGCGCACGCGGCGGATCAAGGCCTGCGGGCTCCCTCTGCTTTTGCTCGCTTCGTTATTTCCCTCTCTGTCACTCTTTCTTTTCTCTCTCCCATTCTCTCTCTCTCTCTCTCTCTGTTTCCCTTCAACGATGCATCAAGCGGATCTCCTGGAGACTGCTCCATGTCCGTCTCTCTCTCTTTCTCCCTCTCTCTCTCTCTCTCTCTCTCTCTCTCTCTCTCTCTCTATCTCTCTCTCTCTCTCCCGCTATCCTTCCAGCGGAGAGAAAAGATACACCGAGTTGGGCGACGAGAAGAAGCCCGCAAGAAGAAGGATCGAGGCGCGCATTCTTCCGTCGTTCTTCAAAACGACCGGAGGAGAATGATCGGTGCGGGTGCGCGCATCCCCTCGACGAACGGTTTCGCCGCCCAAGTCCACACAGCTGCTCGCTATTTCTGGATAAATCGCACCATTCCGTATGCCCTAAGAGACTCGCCGCGTCATCCCAAAGTAGCCTGGATGAATTTTCGCGATCGCGTCGCGATATATCGTAAAACGGGGTTGAATTGACATTAAGGGTAACTTTGACAGTTTTTGGGGCTGCTTTACCAGATCGTCAAAAGTGGTACGAGGACACAAATTCTTATTTTACTTGATTTTCCTACTGCTGCTCAAATTTCTTGTTTAAGTTTATTATAATGTTGCTAAAGTTGCTTGTAATGTTGCTCAAGTTGATTTCGATCTCAATGATAATTACAAGACCGATTAAGTACCCATGATATTATCCTAGTTACTTGATATCGTTATGAAATAGGTTTTCTTACTAAAGATGACAATTCGATTGCAAAAAATTCGTTGTTCATTTACTTCCATGTGTAATGCACAAAATATTATTTTTTATCGAAATGATGTCAAAGTAATCCTCAATCTTTGACATAAGTTGCTATTCAAAGCCATGTCAAAGGAACCCCGCACTCGAGGTTACTTTGACACTTAAAAAATGTATATAAAATTGTAGTGGTAGGGGGAGGACGGGGGGGGGGCTTGACTTTCTTATCCAGTTGATAGCCAAAGGACACATCGCTCTATTCAAGTAAAAAAAGGCGTTGAAGTTTCCATCGTTGGAATGCAATGAAAATTCTTCTTGATTTTTTAATTTCTCTATTTTCAACATTATGTTAAATCTTTTTTCTGTAACTTTTGGTAATAAATTTTCAATAAGGATTCTCAAAAATGTTTCAGCGACTCTCATCGCCTAAATGTGCCGGAAAATATTTGGGAATACGAAAAATGTGCTTTTTTGCATTCCAACGATGCAAACTTCATCATCATAAAAAAATTTGGAATTTAGCATGTTAAAAAAAGTTATCTACAAAACACTTCAATACCTGTTCAAAGTAACCACATTTTTACTACCCTTCAGGGTGAAAAAGACGCTCGCGCGGCAAAGAAACGCCAAAATACTGCGATGTGAAAGACGACGAAATGACAAGAATTCCCAGTGAAGACGGAACCGTAAAAAAGTATTTCACTGCAATTGGAAGAAACAACTGCCAAAGTACGTGTTCGGAAAAAACGGAGATTTTTTGGCGCACCGGGTCGAAAAGCGAATCTCGCTTAAAAGCCCAGATTCGACTTTGTCCCTCGCGCCCTTCTGCGCCCCCGTATATCTTGTTCGCTAGGCCGCGCGCCCCACAGTCACGAGTTTGATGCGTGTACTACGTCGTCGGAGAGACGCGAGGGATCGAAATGTGAGCTCGCGAGGTATACACCGATGCGGGAGAATAAAAGTTTGTCAGGGTGGAGGTCCGGTGGAAAGAGGAAGGGGGCGATCGGTAGTTGGGAACCCCCTTGACTTTTTTTCTCGGCTATCGGGGAGTGGATCGCGCGCTCCTGCCGCGCTGCCGCCGCTGCGATTCCGGACTGCAATCAGAATTGATTATAGCCTGCCGAAACTCTGCCGCGGACGCTTCCCCACCTCTTCTCTGCCTCCCGGGAGAGGGAGGGTGTCATCCTCTTCTTATTTTTCTTGTTACTCTACCTCCTCTTGTTCTTCGTATTATACAACTCGCTCGGGGGCTCTCAGTGTCCTCCTGTAAGCGCGCTAATCAATGCATCCTCTTTCGCGTATTCTCTTCTTCGTGTACACGATAACGCCACCGCCCGGTCAATGATCCCGATCGTAAAGCTTGGCGGTTTGATCTGTGCTCGGAAGGACGGAGAATCACTCGTTGCAAGCAATTCGAAGGGGGACGTCCAGTGACGCGGGCTATTTGTGGGAGCTTTTCCGAGACGCGATTGGAGGTGTGCACAGAGACGAAAAATCACTTGGATCAATGAAATTGTTCATTCGCAGGTGGCTAAAGAAATATTGAGACGAAAGACTGAATAAAGAGTGCACTGAGAAAAAAAAACCAATTGAATGAAAAATATATATATTGGTTGATTCAAATAAATGTGCTGCTGCGGAGTGCCACCGATAGATGAGATTGTTACAATACTATAAAATATTGGAAAATGTGATTGATTTAAATAATATATTATTTTATTTGAAAAAGCTGTTCTGTTCTCTGAATATCTACATTATCCTTCAAATAGAATAATATTTTATTGAATATACAATCTGTAGATGTACGGATGAAATGATTAAGCGGTTGCTACAACATTTTTTATTTCGTACAAAAATATAATCAATAGAATTAATTATTTCTTTCCTGCATCGAAACGAATATGCCATGGGACGTAAGTTTTTCAATTTGCTTTAAATCTTACATTAAAAGTGAGCATTAGAATGATCATCCACGATAATAGTGGAGAGAATATCAGATATTCAACTGATAAGAACAGATACTATTTTATTTTCTATACAGAACTATATTTATATTTTTTATACAGATTATTTTCTATACAGAACTATACAGAAACAAATTTTATTTTCGCATATTTTTTTAACCGATTCAGACATTTGCTTAATATTTTTCAATCAAAATAAAATACTAATATTTTAACGAATAATGTACTTGGAAATCAATATCGGATGTGGTGACAAAAATAAAATAACATATTTACTCAATAGAATTTTTATTTGAATCAAACGAGCGAAATTTAATTTTTCTTGTGTACTCGAAACAACAATATTCATGTTACGAATTGAAACGATTTTTTTTTGTTGCAGGAAATGCATTCAATAATACAATTTGTTCGTGATGATTTTTTAGATAGTTTCAATAATATATTGTTCTCGGCTAACAATATAACTTTTGAATGAAACAAATCGTTTAATTTTATAATGTTATTAAAGTCAATAGCGTTTTGTTTGGACTAATAAATTCGATTATTTACACCAACAATTTTACAATTGAATCACCGAAATTTCATTCAATAACATCAGTGATATTGGATCATGATTTTTTATCTCAGTGTGTCTCAGAATGACCTGAGATTCTAATTTATTAATAAAACGTATTGTTTATTTGAATAGTACGAGTATTTTTATCTCAATATAAAGTACAAACATGGAGGTTATGTGTGGAACACAATATCCCATAAATGGCACAAACGGCATGGACTTGGAAGACTCATTCTTTCAACAAGATGGCGCAATCTGCCATACTGCGGGCGAAACAATGCAGTTATTGCGGACGAAATTTCATGGCCGTGTTATCTCGCACCGCGGCGATGTGAATTGGACACCAAGATCGTGCGATTTGACGCCATTGAACTTCTTTATTTGGGGTTTTATAAAAGGAAAAGTGTATGCCAATGATCCACATACCATTCCGGAGCTCAAGGAAGCAATTGGACGCACCGTACATGAAATTAGTCCTCAATTGTGCCAAAATGTTATTGAAAATTTCGTCAAAAGATTGAACGTTTGCAAACAGGGTCGAGGCGGCCATTTATCCGATATTGTGTTCCACACGCAACCTCCATGTTTGTACCTTATATTGAAATAAATATATTCGCACTTTTCAAATAAATAATACGTCTTATTAATAAATTTAAATGTCAGGTCATTTTGAGAAACCCTATATTTGATTATTTTGAATATTCGTCAGCTCGATGAGATAAATTCTTCTTGAAGTGACTTAATATTCCACTTTTTCAACAAACAATTCGCTGGCATGCCCCAATGACGAATTTAGTCAATCCAAGTTATTTTTTTCAGTGTGGACTGGTCATGGAGTTATTTTAAAGCCGAGTTTAGGTCAGTGTAGCCTAGCAGGTAATAAATGAGACCCAAACAAGTTGATCATTTCAATGAATGTATGTTTTTTGAATGTATAGAATAACCTGAAGATACGTATTTCAGGAAATATTCATTTTTTGTTGATGTTTGTTAAAATTAGTATATATACACTACCGGTCAAAACTTTTCTGACACTTCAAATAATCGCAAAACTTTCGATCACTGCAGATAATTGCCAAATAATGTTAGAAAAGTATAACTCATTTCATTTATTATTTTACGAAGATACTGTATAGCTCCGTATAATTAATTATATTATTCCAATATAATATAGCAGGTATCCAAAGTGATCGAAAGTTTTTGCAATTATCTGAAGGGTCAGGAAACTTTTGGCCGTCAGTGTGTATCTTTTTTGTTTGATTCTTTTAAAAATGTGTGTGAATATATATATATATATATATATATATATGCAGGGTGTCTCTTATCCCTGCCACCCAAAATAACTCGGTAATTATCGACGTCACAAGAAAATGTTCCAGACAAACGTTGTGCGATGTGAGGAGGGCCGTCAAATGCGACCAATTTTCTTTATTTCGTTGGAGGCGCTGACGCACAATGAAAGTCACCTCCACTTTTTAAAATGGAATGGTATATTTTTTTAACCATCTTGTCGAGCACTTCAAGCCGCATAAAAAACATTAGGCGGTCAAAGTCGTTCAAGGTCACCTATTTAGATTTGTATAATCGATACTGACCTTGAATGACCTTGAACGACATTGACACCCGAATGTTTTTTATTCGGCTTGAGGTGCTCCACAAGATGATTAAAAAAAAATGTACCATTCCATTTGATGGCCTCCTTCACACCGTACAACTTTTGTCTAGAACATTTTTTTGTGACGTCGATAGTTACCGAGTTATTTCGGGTGGCAGAGATAAGGGGGACACCCTGTATACTAATTTTAACTGATATTAACGGAAAATAAATATTTCTTGCACTACGTATCTCTAGGTTCTTTTATACATACTTTTGAAAAACATATATTCCTTGGAATGTTCACTTTGGGTCATTTGGGTTCACTTTGAGTTCACTTTGGGTCAATATAGGCAGTAATGCATGCAGTCAGCACAAGTGTTTATTTTCTGTAAACATTTAGCTGTTGCACAATGTAAATTAATTGGCATAAATATTTTTTCTCGACCTTATAAGCGATCCAAAATTGAAAATCGGACAAATATTTATTTCTTCTGAATATTTGGCGGATTAACATTTAAAAATATTATCTACGCGTATTGATTTTACGTGAATTTTAATCAAATTTAAGGCAGGATTCTACTTTGAAACCATGAAAAAAACGCTATTTTCGTGAATTTTTTCTGAGAATACTATTAAAGATATCGATATGGGGTTTAAACTGTTCAATAAATACACTCTATAAGTACATAAAAAAAAAATTTAAATGTATTTTATTCATTTTTTGTACACGTAAAATATGTTTAAAGCCAACGCCTCGAAAAGCAGGTACCGTTGCCGTGGTCGTGAAATCTTCCCGACGGATGGTCTGAAACAAAAAAAATCAAATAGTTTCATGTTCAGTATGTCTTCAGGAACCGACCTAACTAGAATATTTTATATACGTGCAAAATTAACAAAATGGCGGCTAAAATACGAAAAAAATGCGTTTTTTTGGGTCTTTTTTTGCAATAAAAAATAGTTTTAATCAAAATTTTAAGTTGATTGTAGTTAGGTCGGTTGGTACACACATATAGAATATGTGTTCCAAATTTCATAAGGATCGGTTCAGTACTTTGTGAGTTATCACGACCACGGTACTTGAAAATGTCGTTTCGAGAAAAACGCGTTTAAAGTTTTGGTGAGTGATAAATCGTAGAAAAAATTATCTTACCCTCAATCAGCGATGCCTGGGCCATATAATATGCCTTCGACGTGTTCCAGGTGGGTATTTTCATCCAGTTTCAAAGTTTCAAAGTTTCAAAGTAGAATCCTGCCTTAAAGAACACGACGAAACGAGCGTATATTTTTTGTTAATATTAAGCAAATTGACATTGAAGTTAGCATACATATCGTAGTGCAGTTTGAAAAATGAACTAGTGCCTAGAAAATTGCCCCAATTTTATTACTTCGTGCCAACATGCGTAAAAACACACCAAAAAATCGCAAATCTCGTTCGTGAAACTGCATATCGGCAGACCATTCTTGCGAAAGAAAATCACGTTGCTTTCACCTTTTGTTCCAGCTGACAATTGTTTTATCTGTGATTGTAAACTTCCGAAATTCAAAGCCCGAGAAAAGACGAGAAAAGACCGTGCGCGTTGTAATTTACCCTGAGCGATAAAAAAAGCAGGCCGGGAAGCGAATTAACCAAAGAAGTGCTTAACAATTGGCTATTCAAATGACCCGCGATCGATTAATCAAGCGTGACGTGTCCTTTTGCCGCACTTTATAATTCGTATGATCAACGCTCCTCGCGTTCATTCTTCTCTTGCGACGAGAACATTTTGAATATTCGTGTATACGAGGCAGTCCGTTGGACCGGCCATCTCGAGGGTAATTAACGCTCGAGTGTAATTCCATCGGATCGTTATCGTACGACACTTTTCTTTTTATCAACCCGTATACAAGACACACGAGATATGCATGATTATACGCCTGTATATGCACATATATATATATATATATATATATATATATATACACGCGTCGCATACACGAGATTGACGGTCACGAGAAATTTTGAGAGCTCGTCCCGATTCTCGGGCGATCGCGCGCGGCCGCTCGTATAACAGGATCGAAATCTATTAATTAGTAGGAGACACGCCGATGAGATTGCGAGAGCGACGTCTCTCGAATCTCGGCTTTCTCGCAGGAGTGATTTAATGCCCGGCTTAATTACTTCGAAAAACGTTTGTGGCGAAGGTTGAGATCGCTCGCGCGCGCGCAGGCGTGCAGGCATCATAGAGGGATTGAATAACACAGGAGGAACCGGAACATAAGAAGCCCGGGAGAATGAGAAAAAGGAAAAACGAAGAGAATAAGCGGGGGCGGGGAACCGTGAGCGTATTTTCTTCCTTGCTTGACCACTCGTTTCTTTCATTTTTTTTGTTGTCTTTTTTGCTTCTTTATTTCTCGCTCGAACCACCGCAGCATCATCGATACGGCTATCGCCTCTCTCTCTCTCTCTCTCTCTCACTCTCGTATCGCTACATTTTTTCCTCTCCCCTCCGCGCCATCTCTCTGTCCTTCTTGCTCGACCCATCCCTTCGTATTTCCATTGGAATTGAACTCGCAGGGCTTAAACGGCGGCGAAGAGGCTGCGCTCTCTAAGACCGCGAGAGGTGCTTCGATGTTTTCGGGGATCGGATCGCGCGTGCCGAGATCCGCTCTCGACTCGATAGAAAAGAAAAAAGAAAAGAAAAATGTTGATCGAGTCTTGTGCCAAACGCGACGAGAGTCCACTTCTTCTCTCCGACTCTCTTCTTTCGAGCTCTCTCCTCTGCATCTCCTTTCTTCTTCAGATTCTCGTTCTTCCTATATATATATATATATATATATATATGCATGTGTATGCGATACGATGAACTGGCTGAATCGGTTGGCCGATTCTCTCGTGAAATCGATTGAGACGCGGTCCATAGGTGTTTCTGTGAAGAGACGAAGAAAGAAAAATGAGTGAGAAAGAGGAATAAAAGTTGGCCCGATTTCTCAAAAGAGTGTGTGCCAACTCTCAAACCTGGATATCTCTCTCTCTCTCTCTCTCTCTCTCTCTCTCTCTCTCTCTCTCTCTCTCTCTCTCTCTCTCTTCTCGAACGGGCGCGTTTTGTATTCCGGGAGACATCGCGACCGGTGCGAATAGACTCGTCAGAAAGAGCTGCTCTTCGCTCTCGCGAGTATCGTCCTCATCTCGTCTCATCATCATCGTCTCCGGGCGCTGGTTCCTTTCTTGTCCTATGTGAAACGAGGGCGAGGTAAAAATTAAAACGTCGTTCCCCGAACGGCAATCGCGGCGAGGATCGTAACCAGAAAATCGCAGAAACGAGAAAACGCGTGGGAAATATCTTTTTACTCGGTCAGGAAAGTAAAGTCTACCTGGTGGTGCAATCTGTCCCATATTCATGTGCCCAATGATGCGGCAATGATTACTGTACGTGGACTGCACCCAAATAATTGTGTTGAAGCTTGTCGTTGCAATGAACACTATAACGTGATTTTTCAATGACCCTCTTCTTGATGCGTCGATCAAGGCTACGAAAATTACTCGTACGGTTTTCAGGATGCCTCGCTGAGACCTGCGACCTGAGTCTGCGGGAAAGGTTTTGGGGAAATATGGATAGTGATGGAATAGGAAAAGGAAAGGTTTTTTGTACTAAACGAAAAAAGAAAGCCGTATGTAGGAGAAGATGCCAAATGTCTTTTCGCATCATACGACGATAGTTACCCCCCTCCCCCCTATTTGTTTTTGGTGAATCATTAAGAGGCTACATCTACCTAGAGGCTCGAAAAAACGGTTGGTGAAAAAGACACGCATTTGCTTAAACACAAAGGTATATACAGGGTGAGGCACATAAAGTGTTACAGAGCAATAGCACTCGAACTATTGATCAAATCCAAAAATGTTGCAGACAAAAGTTTCAGTGTTCGAACAGACCACCATACTGGACCACCCTATTTTTTATCGGTGGAGGCGCTGAAGTTACGTGAAGGTCAACTCCACTTTTTTAAAAATGGAACCATGTACTTTTTTCATGACATTATTACCGATTTTAAGACGAATTCAGTGACCTACAACACAAGGTCATTCTAGTCACGCAAAGTATGAAAATAGTCGAAAAATCGAAAAAAAAATCGGAATAATCACTTTCAAAGGATCCGCTGACCTTGGTTTGGGTCTACCTACAGAAGATGCTCGAAGTGATGACCCTCGACTTGTAAGCACTTGTTAATTCGTTGATGAAAAGACCGTCTAACTCAGCCAACATTTGTGGTGTAATTTCGGTACATGCTCGGCGTATTCTTTCTTTCATGTCGTCAGGCGTGGTAGGTGCTACCGCCATCCTCCCTGGAAATTTATGTATGTAAAATATATGCAGAAAATATATGCTACATATATATATATATATATATATATATATATATCGGTCGCATTGATAGTGACGAAAAATAGAATAATACGTATATATTCAGTATATATGCACCAAATATATGACGCATATATGACCAATATATTTTCGATATATTTTTCTGACCAAAAAATATATGCTACGTATAAACACCCTATATAATGCATATATGAGGCATATACGACGCATATATTTTCGATATATTTTCAATCAATTTTTTTGTCAGAAAAATATATCAAAGATGAGAAATGACTCATATATGTGTCATTTGTGCGTCATATATGACGCATGCATTTTTGATACATATTCCTGACAAGAAATATATGCTGTGTATAAACACTATTACAGTTAAACTTCATAAAACTTAAAACTGAAACTTAAAAAAACTTAACTTATATTTACATATATGTACCATTTATGCAGTATATATGTGGTATGTATGCAGTGTGTTTGCAACATATATGCTAAATATATGTGGTATATACGCAGGGTAAATGCTACATATATCATTGATATATGATACATTGATATACAGTAATACCTCGCATATACATCTCACATATAAAAGCGTTACGAAAATTAGAATTTGGCACATACATGCAACATATATTTTCCATATATGGCATACATTTCACATATATTAAAATTATTAATAAAATAAATTTGCAGTATATTTTTGCGTATATAAATTTCCATGGGGGATTACGCGTTCTTTGACAAAAACCCATAAAAAGTAATCTGATGATGTTAGATCTGGCGAACGAGGCGGCCGAACTATAGGGCCGCCTCGTCCTATCCACTTTTCACCAAAAATCTTATTCATCACTTGTCCTGAATACGGAGCATAATGGGGTGGTGCACCGTCGTGTCGCATCCACATGTTCATGCGAACATGCAAGGGCATGTCTTCCAGTAATTGAGGCAGTACCTTTTGCAGAAAGTTTGCGTAAACTTGGCCAGTCAAGCGACCTCGAAAAAATATGGACCAATGACGTGATCGCCAACAATTAACGGACCACGGATGTTAAAATGGTACAGTTCTCATCCATCGAGGATTCTCATTTGCCCAATAATGCATGTTATGCCTATTCACATTTCCCGTATTTGTGAAGTTAGAATCGTCAGAAAAAAAGCATATGACTCAAAAATGAGACATCTGTGCGCGTTTTACTACGAATCCAGTTACAGAAATTGACGCGATTCAGGAAATCATTGCCGTACAAATCCTGATGTAATGACATACGATACGGATGGAACTTGTGTTGATGTAAGATTCTTAATACAGATCGCTAATTTCACTCTCTCTTTCCATTTGCCTGTTGCTCGCATGCGGATTTAGTGCAGCCGAAGCTAAAATATCAGCCGCATTATTTTCATTAACAATCGGTCGACATTTGACTCGTGTTTGTTTCACTGTACCGAAGCGACAGAAACGGTCAGCTAATCGCTTAAAAGCCATGTGCGATTTTCGTTGCCTATCCGGATAACGAGCCGCATACAAATCTTGGGCGTTTCTGTAATGTTTACGGCATTCCCCCAGTACTCCCCAGCACTTAAAAAAAAGTCAACATTCCGCGCAACATTTCTGTATAATGTGCATTAAAAAAGTCGTTTTTTCCCCAATTTTTCAAAATCAATTTTCGTCAAGTAGAAGGTACCAATATTATCAATATTTCTACCAAGTTTTAACTCAATCGGTTCAATAGTTTTTTAGTAATCCTGCACGCTAATTTCGACAATGCAGTTTTGCGCAAAACGCGCTTGAAATTCACGCCCGCTCCAAATCCGAGCGGTGAGGGCTTCAACGTTTGAAGTTTTTCAAATTTCGCTTTGAAACTTTAGGGAAATATTATACACATATAGTTCTATCGTTAAAAAAAAGAAATCGATTTTTGATCGTTGTTAATGTATATTCCGCCTTAAAGTTTAAAGTATGGTGCTGCTACCGCTCGTCCGGCTGACTGTTACGAGCTGTAGCTCATTCAATTTTGGTAATATTTTAATGAAATTTTCAGAGGATACAGCTAAAAGATGATACTATCGAATAAGAATATTTTTCAAAATTACAATTTTTTGGCCTACCGAGGTAGATACAGCCCGTTACGGTGTACAGTATTTTCGTATGTCACTATACGCTTTGGTAAATAATTCCGCAGCATTGCAAACATACATCGCAATCTTCAGTAGCTTGTTAGAATCATAGGTCTAAAAAGTCACCTTGCCAGTGAACAACTGCCCAGTACGTAATCAGCCTCGCAGGACAATTCTGCCAACTTACTGTGAACAACGGAGCGTCGATAAACGTCGCCACATTTCTTTGTCCGGTTCCTCTCTCGTATAAACTATTTTTCAGTACAGCCTCTTTCTCTCTCCCTTTTTTTCTTTCTCTCGCGCGTTTCTCCATGGAAACAGGCGTGTCGATCGGCTGGCTGATCGGAGTCGTGAAAGGCCACGAGAGAGAGAGAGAGCGAGAGCAACGAAAAAAAATCTAACAGCGTGTCTAACGCGAGATCGAGCCTCTCTCGTGGTTTATCAAATGGGTTCTCTATGCTTCCCATGAGCAGCAAAAAGCCTGGATACCCAATATCTTTTTGCCTTATTTGGCTCGTAGAATATTCGTCCTATAAATGGCTATATATATATATTTATATATATGCATAAATCTAAGAAGAAGAAAAACATATAAAAAGCCCAATCTCGTCTTTTGTGCAACAATGGAACAACTGCGACACGAGCGTGTTCCATGGTCGCTCGGGGGAACCGTTTTTCATTGTGTTTCACGTGTAAAACCGTTCGCCACAGACAGTAGGAATACTCATTGCCCGAGTAAATTATACTCCGCCACGAGATAGAAAAAAAGAGTTCCTACGTGGAGTTGTGCTTTGCACTAGCGCAAGACACGCTTCGTGATCCCCTGGAATTCCCTCGAAACGAAAGAAAAGTTAATCACTTCCATTTGATCCGCAAAAGTGCGTTGGAAAATGTGTGAAACGGGTTTTCTATATAGTCAATGAAGAGAGGCCGATGATGGCGAACTAAGATCTGATCGAGTTAACCCTCCCCCTCTCTATTTTACTCTTTCATCCGGTATTCTCGGGAAACTAAGAAACTCGACTGACTTCACCTCTGGTGACTTCTCGGCTCGTTTAAGGGGCCAGTCGACTTGAAAATTTAAAAAAATCGGAGGCAAGCAAGACCTGAAGAAATCGACGATAATGAGCAATCAGAAGGGATTTTATACGGTGCAGGAATTGCCGATTGAGTTTAGGCAAGAGTTTTTCATAGTATAAACTTCAAACGCATTTTTCTCGAAACGTTTTCAAAATCTAGCTCCATCGCATCTCTAAAACTAATAAACCGATTCTCTTGAAATTTGAACCACGTATCGTAAACATGATTCGCAGCAAGATGACCCTCGATGGTTTTAAAATTTTGATTTTTACTCTTTTTTTTTTGCGAAAAACTGCGAAGAAACGCGTTTTTTTACTTTTTTCGCTTTTCATCTGCCATTTTTTAATTTTTTGATAAAACTTTATATCCGAGGGTCATCTCGTAGCTGGTGTCATACTGAATCTAATGGACTTTGATTTTTTTGTTTAATACAAGCGGTTGCCGAGTTGGGATGGAGCTACCTAGCCCACCTATTTTGGAGGCGTCCCGGGCGGAAAACTGATAGCGCATCCCTAATAAAAGTAAGGGCCTTTCAGGGCTCCCCTAGTGCTTTCCCTATTAGGGATTTCCACAATGGGCCCAGACTTGGCCATTATCGGGATAAACTTGTAGGGATTTCCACAATAGGCCCCGACTTGGCCATTATCGGGATAAACCTGAATGAATTTCCACAATAGGACCCGACTTGGCCATTATAGGGATAAACCTGTAGGGATTTCCACAATAGGCCCAGACTTGGTCAGCATAGGGATAAACAAGTAGGGATTTCCACAATAGGCCCAGATTTGACTATTATAGCGATAAACCAGTATCAATAGCTTAGGCTACATGGTTGATGGTATTTCAATTATTCAAATCGATTATATACATCGATCGAATAATATTATCGAACGCAAATTGGGAAAAAGCGTACGGGCATTAGCAAATAAAAAATCAACGATGAAGACAAATATTCAGACAAACATCAGACAGTATTTATTTATCAAATTAAAGAAACCTTTTACATAGATACAAACAATTACTCATGGTTTCACTCATACATGGAGTAATGGTAGCGCATAAGTGTGAACAGTCCCAACCGGTTTTCTCAACATTTTTATAGCCACTAATTTCCGCTCAATACTCATCATAGGGAAAATTATTTCTTCTGAAGACTTCGCTGATATTTCCCATTCATCAACTTTATCTGACTGTGTAGGATAAGTAAATAAATTGGTCTTTGTTTTCCAGATCTTTCCCTCAATGGAAATAGATTCTAGTGATTCAGTAGACCGATATATTTTTTTTACATTTACACTACACATCAATTCTAAGGAATGTATGTGTAGTAGAACTGTGTCTATAACTATAATCAATGTGATAATCTTATAATTTCAAAATTAAGTGTTACAAGCTATCACAATTCTAAAAAATGTTATCATAGTGGATAGTTCCTCAAAAATAAATGTTTGCAGTGAAGAGAGTTCGCCTCACATTATTTTTTGTATTAATTTTGTCATGGCAGTTTGTCATAAAGGCTGACATGCAAATACGGAATCACATTCCTACGCGCGCACACATACATACACATGTACTCACGTCCACACCTATGCACATTAACAATTACATAAAAGCAAATACAGATATACCCTGACGCATTTAACATACACGTATATCCACTGATACGCATATTTTATGGCGCTGAAATGGTTTTCATGAGGCGCAGTTGAGGCATTTTTAGGGCGCTAAAATGGTTTTGATGAGGCGCCATTGAGGCAACTTATGGGCGTTATGCCTTTAATGGCCCTTGTGGACAAAGTGTGACCGGCCGGCAACGGCCCTCATGTGGCTTCCAGATTAGGGGCCGAATAAAGTTAGGGGGATATTATTGGGCCCCAAACACAGCCCCAACTCAATTTCCGCACGGGGTTACGTTAAACTAAAGTTTGTGTACTTAAAAATGAATAAAAATGAATGAAAATATTTTTTTATGTATTTCAAGACTTTATTTATCAAGCCCAACAACTTTTATATTCATATATTTTATAAAATCCTCAAAAAAATCGAGAAAGTAGCCTTTTTTCGTGACTCCAAAGTGGACTGGCGCCTTAACGGATTCTCGTGGATATCGTGAGGGTGCGTCCCGTGCTATCATTGCGCGAAAGATTTTTGCCGGGAGCCGATAGCATGAGGAATAAAAAAAAAGAGACCGAAGTATTTTAACCCCTCGCGACGGACGTTTTGCTCCCCCGAAGTCTTCGAAGCTCAACTCAGCATACTTTATTTGATTTTTCTTTGCTTCCGTGTAGGATAATAGTTGCAGGTTGTAATAGGCTTGCCGTGGAGGGGAGCGGGAGTCGAAACTATTGCTAGAACAAGGGGACCTCACTCTCTCTCGTCGGGACACACGGAGTGCGAACAAATTTCTTCACGCGCCCTTATTTCCCTACTCGCGACCACGAGCGATCCCCATGGTTTTTTCTTTCACCCCAGCCCTCTACGCCCTCGCCCGCTCCTCCCTCGCCCACTCGCGACTTCTCGCATTAACGAATTTACATTTTTTAAATGGTGAGGGGCTCGGAGGAGTGGAGAGAAAGAGAGGGCGTGCTCTCACTACACTCGCGGGGTGATAACTCGCGGGCCATTTGTTCCGCGAAGAAATGAAAGTCTCGAAGAGCTCTCGGTTTTACTTATATATATACATATATATATATATATATATAAACGGGAAAAGTTGATTTTGAAGTCCTTCGACTGCGAGGACAATCCTTGTAGCAGCTTATTGTCCCCATAGCCAATATTACGTAGATGTAACGAGTTTGAAATTCCCTTCCTCCCTGTCCATGTATATATATATATATATATATATATATATATGCATAAGCAAAGCAGCTGTTTCACCGCGGCGCTTCATCTTAATAAAGAATCACGACGCTCGAGGACTCGGCAGAGTCTTTAAAATGGATTTGTCCCAGGACGCCAGTATAAAGCTAGCTTTTCCTTTTTTTCCTCCCGGGCAATTAATATCCATTCGCGAGAGGTGGATGGTGTTGAAGATCGCGACGTCTTGCGTGAATCTTGTTCGACCTTCTCACACCTCCTCGATGAGAAAGTACACGCGAAGCACTTATTTCGCTTCCCCTTCTACCCGCGTTTGGTTTCCTTTTATTAACTTCCCCCAGAAGAGGTGTGAGTAATGAAAAGAAAAAGACGTGGTTGATTACCTCCCCGATCAGGCATTCAGGATAGAATTCCGTAGCTGGTTGGGTACATGCGCGCAATTGTAATATGGAATGAGAAGTCGATGAATTTCATCGAGTTCGCGAAGAAATGTGGTGTTTGGTAACGGGTTAGCTCGTTGTCAGAAAAAAAGAGGAATTTTCGTAAACATTTTCTGGGCAAACGTGTATAGGTTTTCTGTTTTTTTTTTTATACATTGAAAAGTATGGTTTGAAGTATCTTTTACAATTTTCATATTGAAAAATGTTGATAAACGCGGTGGATTCAATGGTTGGTGCACATTTAGTTTTTGCATGAAATTATCTAGTGCTTGGACGAATTATTTAAGGCCTTATATATGCGATTTCGCCGATTTTCGAAGGTACGCATTTCTAGACGCGGTTAAAAAAAATGACGCATGTATTGACAACATTTTTCTTACAGATCATTTTTGCACATGGTTAAGTATATGTAAAAAACAAATCAGAAATATTAACAAATGGCGGAGATATAACCTAATAAAGCAATGTATTTTTTTTGCGCGCGCGTTGATGGTGAAGTTCTCGGCATCGATGTGGGTGTCTGAAAAAAATGAACATATTTATAATTGCATAATGAATGTATCTTCAGTGCGAACCAACAATATTGTAAAAAAAATGATTACAATAAAAATGCGAAGCTTAAAATATTCCTAACCGTTCAGGCTAATGGAATGAATTTTTTTTAAATTGAAAATTTTGAAATTTTTCGCGTATATAAGGCCTTAATAAAATGTTGATTTAAAAAAAAATAGCCCCATTCCAAATTGAAAGTATCGATTTCCGGTGAAAAAACGCTCTATTTTCGTTGATAAAAAAAACACTATGCATAAAAAAATCCTTCGTTCAAACACTGCTTTGTGATATGCAAAAGAGGCTCGTAAAATTTGAAGTTGATCCGTGCAGTGATTTATGAAATTATCGTGATCACCGATCTTGAAAAAGTCATTTTGAGAAAAACGCGTTTAAAGTTCGCCGGTTTTCAGAACGTACCTATAAATACCCAAAACTCCCTCAATTTTGAACGCACGAACTTGAAACTTTCGGAGAATATTTTTTAAATGTTACATCTTGAGAATCCGTCGAAAACTAAAAATGGATATTTCCAAATATTTCAACTAGGTGTGAGCCCTTAAGGCGAAGTAGAAGATGTACCACGTGACTTGTGAGTGCGAGAGAGATAGGTGAAAATTTCGAACAGAGATTTCTCAGAGATGAATAATATTTAGGGCAAAAGGAAATCGTCAAACTCTGCGTCAGGGAATTCTCCAGAGCCTAATGCTTTGTTTTTCCTAAAAAATTCCACCATCTATGAGAAAATAGGGTTGAAAAATTTGTGAGGTTATGTTGACCTTGTACATGCCCTTAAGCAACGGTATTTCGCAAACAACGACGAGTACAAATATTTGGCACGTAACTTTTTTTTTAATGGTAATGCATTTTTAATGGTAATGCATTTTTTAATGGTAATGCAAGTTTGTTTAGGAATTTATAAATAATATATGGCAAGTTCAGCTATGAATTTATGGCAAATTATCGAAGGTACTCGGTGAGTGCTACTTTCCCGAATTATTGCGGATTTTTAAGCTAAAGGGTTGCAAGATAATAAAGCAGGATGGGGGGGTTCCTCCACTGTACCAGAAGGACGGAACAGCAATGAGTAAATTTCGAGGGCTACCCAAAAATGATTTTCTCTCCTCTGCGGCACAGATCCCGGGACGGGGACTCGATCTTACTACAATTTACATATATCGGGAGTGCGCGGGAGGAAACGGCGCGCGAAGCATATGTATCTAGTCTCGTAATGATTCACGAGGTTCCATTATCGAGGGGGTGACTACGCCGCTCGCCTCGCTGTCGAAAATGAGCCACGGGGAGGGAGGGCTGCGCGAGAGCCTATACATATTTAATGAGACCACGAGCAGTTGTAAAGAGCCCAATCCGCGACAAAGACAGTACGACGAACGCGACATCTCAAACCTTATAGAAACCAGAAAGAAAGCAAAAGAAATAGACGACACCTTTACCACCAACCCCCTTTCCTTGGTACCTCTTTATTTCTCTCTCTCTTTTTCTCACTCGCGACTCTCGAAACTCCGATACTTTTATTCAAATCTCGATCCGACAAGACCGCGAAGTGCTCTCTTCCTCATTCTCATCGCACGAGGGTCTCGTTCCCCATCCAGGACGTATCAAAGAAAAAAAATACACCGAATGCCCTTTGCGGCATGCATAAACATATAATTCCCCAACTGGCAACTCGCAGTCTATCTCCTCCCGTGATCATACTTCAAAATGTTTTTCGCCTTTGCGCGCCACCAAACTCCAAACGCGTCTTTCGCCCTCCCCAGCCCTGTACATACCGACGTACAAATCTGCGACTTCGGCCACCCACCACATTTCAGCGAGTTTTTCACCGCGGACGCGAGGAAAATCATATTACCCTCGCCACATCCCTGGTTGAAAGACATTAAACCTAGCTCTCGAGCCACTTACACCCCCTGCTTTTTTTGTTCTAAAATCCAGGGAGCTTAGATCATTATTGAGGATGTTTGAAAAACCAGAACTTTTTTAAATCTTGTGTGAGGGACCTCTAGTTATCGTTTAAGGTACACTGTAAAAAAAATCTTTATTAAAATTAATATAAAAGTGCAGGATGTCTTTTTACAGATACCGTTTATGAATTTTAATATTGTCGTTTGAAAATCAATGCACTGCTTTTCGAATGTCTAATAATCGTTCAGCAATATCGCAACACTTAAGTACTGGAAAATTCATATACATGTCGCAACGTATCTATTATAAGCGTATTCATATTAATATGAACAGATTGTATTTTTAAATATAAAAAAGTAAATTTGTCATAGAAAACCATATTAATTTTACTGCGTTAGGTTATTGTTATTATTTACTTTCTGCGTCTTTAATGAACTCTCTATGAATTTTAATATACAAATTCCGGAAATCTTTGTACTGATTCAGTGTGTGAAAACTAATAATCGTTATTTAAAAATTAATACACTACGTTTTGAATGTCTAAGTAATGTGTGGTAATGCTGTAATACCAAAGTCCTGGAAAAATCATATACATATTCAAAAGTATCATTTGTGGATATATCAAAATTACTGCGCATAGATTTCGGTTTGTTTGGGTTTAATTGGACTTGGCTGCTTGTTCGGTTAATTCACCACTTACTTATTTGTTTTTTCCTTAGGTACAACGGCTTTCGCGTTTGTTACCTTAAAATCCTTCCCCCTCATTGGGACCGTTTCTTTCCTCTACTGTTTACTCCTTTTTTCTCCCTGTTCCCCCCTCTTGCGGCCGCAGCCGACTTCCCCCTCTGTATTATATTCATCATGACCTAGACTTATTATGAACTAGTCTTATTTCGCCGCAAAATGCCGAAGAAAAACATTTCACGACGAAATTTACGCGACTAGGATGCGAGAACCCGGGACCTCCCGTTCGCTGGTTCAGCGGCGAGCACGCTAATCACTAGACCATCGCACCGGGTGTTCTCCACTTACTGTAGATTTGGCGTTACTCGATACGTTTTTTATGATTTGATTTAACATGCTGACCGAAGCACGAATTTGAAGTTTTCTGCACTGAATTATATATTAAATCAGACTATCAGAATAAACACATACTAGCGATTTAGGCCACTTTCTGAGCCCCCCCTTCCCCATGAGGATAGGTGGTGAGGTTTCTAGCCCCCCCCCCCCCCCCCCCCCAACATCACGTGTATTTTTTTGTTAAGAAACGTCAGACACAAGCGATAGAGTGTGCGGTATTTTATTAAGAAAAACGAAATAATATATATTGTCAGTATATTCAAATGGCATTTTCCGCGCAGTTGCACAAAAAAAATACACGTGATAAGTCACAACCCCCCCCCCCCCCCTATCATGATCAATCGTGATGTTATCCACATCCCCCCCCCCCTATTTCAGTCTCACGTGGTTAATGGACGACCCCCTACATACGAATCGGCGCAGTTTTAGAGCAAGAATTCGCTCACAAGGAACATCCCTCAGGTGTCCGCCTCCGATTTTGTTGAAACTCATATATGTGATAGAGCATCGAAAACTTTGAGACACGTATTTTTTTTTATCGGCGGAAAAACGGATTTAAGGGGGGAAACCGCCCCTCAAAGAAAGGCGTGTCGAAGGGTGATTTTGCAGTTTCACCTAGAAGCAATCCACCGATCTGAATGAAACAAAAACGAAAATTCTTCTAATGAAAAGCGATGAAAAATCCACTATGAAAATGTTAAAAAAAATTAAATTAGGGGGTAAACCACCCCTCAATTTGCCTTTTTTTCACTCCACACTTAAGAGGGTTGTATGCAAATTAATAAAACAGATATCATTTTAAGGGGGAATTAAAATTAAAGTTGACGGGTTTTTGCGTTTTGGCGGCATAGTAAATTTAAGGGGGTAAACCACCCCTAACATACATTTATTTATCATGGTCGTTTTTCTTTGTTTAAAGAGTATCCGCTGATTTAAAATATTTCTATAAGCTACAATTTAATGTTTTATCATATTTCAAGATTATTATATTCGTCTTAAGGGGTAACTACCCCTCTGACGAGAAACATCATTGAAGTATCCGCTTTCGATTTCGTTGAAAATCATATATGTGGCAAAGCATTGCAAACTATTAAACATGTTTTTTTGTATCGGCAGAAAAACGGTGTTAGGGGATGAAACCAGCCCTCAAAGTTTCTCCCACAAGCAGTCTACCGATCTGAATGAAACAAAATCGAAAATTCCTCTAATATTAAACTGTGAAAAATCCACTACAAGAGTGTTTATTAGAAATATAATTAAGACGTAAACCACCCCTCCATTTGCCCTTCTTCACCCCACGCTTAAGAGGGTTGTATGAAAATTAATAAAACAGGTATCATTTTGAAGAGGAATCAAAATTCAAGTTGACGCGTTGTTGCGTTTTCGCGGGACAGCAAATTTAAGGGGGTAAACCACCCCTAACATAAATTTGTTCATTTCTATTCATTTAAAAAACCAGAAGATTTTGAAAAACCTGTTACCTTTGGTTTTAGTGAATCGAACACACATTGTGGAATACCCGGTTGCAATAATTTGGCCATTATCAGATGTGCATGGTGCAAGAAGTCGTTGTGTTTAAAGCATTTTTTTGACGATTATCATTATTGCAGGCATTATGAGCCATGATTGTTGATAGTTGATAGACTAGAAAAAAAAGTATATATCACAAGAAAATGATTTGACGGCATATGACTGCGATACTTTTCACAAGTACTATTAATTAAATCAGCTGACATT
Source organism: Ophion obscuratus (assembly GCA_964007375.1). NCBI lineage: Eukaryota > Metazoa > Arthropoda > Insecta > Hymenoptera > Ichneumonidae > Ophion > Ophion obscuratus. The sequence goes on along the minus strand of OZ023321.1, from coordinate 22,166,449 downwards.
ATTCCCAAATAAAATATGTCAAAATATATTAAAAACATGTTCGTTAGCCTACTGTAAAACCCTCAGTTTCATTAATATGTTTAATTAAATAAACGGTAAAATAAAAAAAATATAGATTCCTCCACAAAACTACCTCGCTGGCTATATTATCGCTTGATCCAGGCGCATCATCGTTCCGAAATATACGAAGTGAGCCTTATAATTTATTCTGGAAATTATTATAATTAATGATATAGTAGAAGTGTATGTTTATTCCTATGAACATGCGTAATGGACGTGCATATTAAAATCGGAAGCGTTTCGATACGAAAATATGAGTCTTATGAGTAAGGGGTAGCCCCACGTCCCCACTCCCAAAGTACCGTTCCTAAAACTCACAACGAATATGCCTGCACACACAAACATAAAATTGATATTACCGATGAAATGAAAACAGTTTTAACGAAATTCGTGAAACCTTTCGCTAAACTTCAAACGAAAAGCAATTAAAGCGGGTAGTTTACCCTTAGAATGTAAAAATTTAAAAACGTAATAATTTTAAAACGTGGGACAATATTTTGAATCCGCGGATACATGTTAAATGCAGAAAACACGACGGTGATGAGAAAATTTATGTTAGAGGTGGTTTACCCCCTTAAATTTGCTGTCCCGCTGAAACGCAACAACGCGTCAACTTGAATTTTGATTCCCCTTCAAAATGATACCTGTTTTATTAATTTTCATACAACGCTCTTAAGCGTGGGGTGAAAAACGGCAAATGGAGGGGTGGTTTACGTCTTAATTATATTTCTAATAAACACTCTTGTAGTGGATTTTTCACAGCTTAATATTAGAGGAATTTTCGATTTTGTTTCATTCAGATCGGTGGACTGCTTGTGGGAGAAACTCTGAGGGGTGCTTTCACCCCCTAACACCGTTTTTCTGCCGATACAAAAAAAAAACATGTTTAATAGTTTGCAATGCTTTACCACATATATGATTTTCAACGAAATCGAAAGCGGATACTTCAATGATGTTTCTCATCAGAGGGGTAGTTACCCCTTAAGACAAATGTAATAATCTTGAAATATGATAAAACATTAAATTGTAGCTTATAGAAATATTTAAAATCAGCGGATACTCTTTAAACAAAGAAAAAACGACCATGATAAATAAATGTATGTTAGGGGTGGTTTACCCCCTTAAATTTGCTATGCCGCCAAAGCGCAAAAACCCGTCAACTTTAATTTTAATTCCCCCTTAAAATGATACCTGTTTTATTAATTTGCATACAACCCTCTTAAGTGTGGAGTGAAAATAAGGCAAATTGAGGGGTGGTTTACCCCCTAATTTAATTTTTTCTTAACATTTTCATAGTGGATTTTTCATCGCTTTTCATTAGAAGAATTTTCGTTTTTGTTTCATTCAGATCGGTGGATTGCTTCTAGGTGAAACTGCAAAATCACCCTTCGACACGCCTTTCTTTGAGGGGCGGTTTCCCCCCTTAAATCCGTTTTTCCGCCGATAAAAAAAAATACGTGTCTCAAAGTTTTCGATGCTCTATCACATATATGCGTTTCAACAAAATCGGAGGCGGACACCTGAGGGATGTTCCTTGTCAGTTGTCATTGCGAATGAGGACCCAGATGTTGAGAAGCATGCTAGGTTTATGAGTTTTTTCAGATTTTTGGAAAATGTACATGGCAGATTGAAATAACATTTTCATGATACCACTTCGCTGTATTTCCTTACACAGCAAAGAAACAACCATTCAAATCTGACCAGCCAACACGGCGTTACCGGTGTACATACATATAAGAAAAATAATAAACATACATAGCCGACGAACAGTTTGAAGCCGGTTTGCAATGGTTTTATTTAAAACGCTCGAATGTGAAATTACAAACTGGTAGTTTCAATACTATTCTGTCTTAATTTTGTACACATTTTAAAATTCAATGTTGAAACGATGTAGCTTTATTTTCATATATTTTTGCTTGACTACATGCATCGGGGGGAAGGGGGCAAATGTCCCACTGTGTCCCACCGTGGCTGCGCCCGTGATGACCGGTCGCTCTCTGCTCCTGTAGTTATTGATCGTTGTCCAGGTTCTATAAGGTCAGTAAGGTAGGAGGCAGGATAAGGAATTGAGCGTTTCGTCTCGGGTACAGTGACGGGCTCATTATTAGGACTGTGCCACTGTACCCTACGCTAGACGCGCTGGGCGTTAGCATCTAGGGAAGATGTTGTATTTATTTTAAGGGGAAATATACACCTCGGAGCCGGAAAAAAGGTCATTTTTGTGAATTTTTTCAAGGAAAACAATTGTAAATTTCGGATTGGGGTTTTAATGATCTAAAGATATATACATTCAAAAATATGTTTAATTTTCTTTATTCAAAAATATACAAGGATATTGTATGATCCTTAGAGCGTCGTAAAAAAATCTGCGTATACGGTACGCACTGGCGTTTCTTCAAAAATCATCTGAAAAAAAAACCAAAAAGATTATTAAATTAGATACTATAATCTAGAAATTGTCATAGCCAATTTTGAAAATATCGATTTATGACAAAATGGCGGACCTTTGAACATAAATAGTGATTTTTGGGCCAAAAAATAGTTATTATTTTGCCTATAAAACAAAAACTAAATAACCATAAAAAATCCTATGACAATTACTAGATAATGGTGTATAGAATAACCACAAAAAACCTCAAGGCAATCGGTTAATTGGTTTTCAAGAAATTTTGGGTACCGATTTCAAAAGCGTGGTTTTGAGAAAAACGCGTTTGAAAATTTGGGAATGAATAAATCATGAAATTTGTCAAGTTACATGGAATCATCGATACCAGGCCCATAGTGTAGGTCTTCCACGGTCGACGGTATGTTCATATCTTCTAAATCCTCGACCTCGACCATGTAGGTGTATATCTCCCCTTAACGCGTGCCTCTGCGACCGCTTATGAGAAACACTGGGACGCCGCCTAGTGGCGACATGGTGAACCGTGGGACCGTCACACTTTCTGCGTCCTTTTTAAAATTTAGAAATTTTTTTCACATTCAATCGAATTCTTTTTATCCAATTCAAAATATATTTTCAACTATCAAAAATTTATTCAAAGAGTCTAAGAAATGCACAAAATCAGGGAAACATTCTTTGAGGGGCTATACCAGTGTGACACTTCAAAAAAATCCATTTTTTTCCTTTTTCGACAGTTTATACTTTCAAGAATATCTTGTAAACATTCCAAGGCCGTATCTCTAATCATTTTATCTTAAAAAATCGATAGTTAAATCTTTAATCGCGTTGTTCTCGAAATGAGATTTTTCAAATTTGCTGACATTGTAACTCAAAGAGCAAGTGACCGATTGACTTGAAATTTGAACTGAGTTTTCTTGAATATATTTACTCTACAATGACGTAGGATATTTTTGATTGATTGAAAATCGACGATTTGACATTGAAAAAAACGACCATTTTATAGGCAAGAAAAAAGACTTTTTTTCATAACTACGCCATTTTGTTAGATTTTGATATTTTTCGAAAACCCCACGTCATTGTACAGGAAATACCTTCCAGTTTAATTTTTTCCTTTGTTGGGTTTCATCTACTCAATCGGCCGGAATCATGTCAGCAGTGGAGGAGCTTTTTTCGGCACCTCGGAAAGCAGCGCATAAGTTGCTTGGATATCAATATTTTTCTATGAAAAAATTATGTAATATAGGTCAAATATAGCCAAATATATTCTTAATTTTCCGAAACATTTAATTGAGTACTTTTCTCCAAAAAAATTCCCGAAAATCACCCAAATTTTCAACGTTCATACTCGGATAGCCCCTTAAAGTTCACCTCAATCGGCATCATGGTTGTTCTTCTTTTAGTACGGATTTATCTTGCATTCGTCGTCGTATGTGCGTACCGGGGCGAATTACGAAGCGGTGGCTTTCCTCTACGGCACGCTGCGTATTCGAGAAACTCGTGAATCATCACTAGTGATGATTATATATATATATATATATATATATATATATATATATATATATATATATATATATATATATATATATATAAGTAAGGAGTGTGAATAAGGGCGCGTGAGCGAGTCGGAGAGAATGAAGAAGGAGTATGAGTGTGAGAAAGAGAGAGCGAGACATTCGCCGATAAATTTATAAACATCGTAACTCAAGAAGAGGAAGATAATAATGAGATGCGACAAGTCGAGCGGTCTCGAGAACACACGTTATGCGGTATATCTACCTACTGTGGAGGAGCACGCGCGAATATTGCTCGGGGCCACCACATATGTAGTTTCAAATCTATACATACATAAACGCGTATATATAGGAAAACGGTGTTTCGAACCAATCATGTATATGTAATATCGCCTATCGGCACATGTGGCTGTTTTCAGCACAGTCCTTGAACTTTCTCAACCGAATCGTCGATTCAAGGCACTGGGCCGTCCTTGAATTGGCCCTTTGGCTTTATTCGAAGACAATTGTGAAGACATTCCCCTTTACACAACGTTAAGTTTAGGGACAGTGAATCATTATGAAAACGGTCCTCGAAGTCGAATGTCTTCGAAATCACTTTTCCGCAGATCTATATTTATACATACACGTCGAGACACTCGGAGAAGGAGCCGGTCGTCGTATTTCATACGGAATACAAACACTCGTATCTGTATACCATTTTTCTACTTTGCACAGACTCACCAAAGCGACTTAACGGTGAAATATGGCGATGGAACAAATCACGCGATAACGACGTCAATTTCTTCCGAGATAATTTTTTCGGTTTTGTTTTGTTTTTTTTTTAGTTATATATGTAGATATTCCAATTGACAGATTGAGTGTACATTTTTTTTTGTAACGACGTTAGTTATGATTTTGCGGAGGAGTGCATCGACGAGCTATGTCGCACCATGGGAGGGGGGAAAGTGGATGAGACACGAGAATGGAGAATGCCATGAATGGGAGCATACGCGCTCCGGGGGCAGAGAGGACAGTGGACCAGAGCAAGAGTGTGTAGTGAGAGTAAGATAGAGAGAGAATGAGAGAGAGAGAGAGAGAGAGAGAGAGAAGGGAGTGCCGGGTTAGCTCCAGTTTAGTCGAGTTTATAAGGTTAACTGAGCCATACGTGGGGGCGTTGGGAGGTCAAGTGGCTGCGTGGGCGGCTCACAAGAGAGACACCGCAACGATTAAACAACCCGATGCCTCCACCTTCTCTCTCTCTCTCTCTCTCTCCATCCTTGACTAACTAGACATCTTGACTCGTCCCGCTTTTCTGTCACTTTCCATTAATGTTCGAGTGACATATTCATTTCTTCCTCCGTTTCTTTCGGCTCACAGTTCCTTCGGGACGATCCACTCGGAAGGCTCTCCAAGAAAGGTCGCAACGTCGCGATTCGTGACCTCATAACTCTCTCCGTCTTCAGCGGAAGAGCGGAAGAGTTGCCTAGTTGTAACAGTTGAAAGCAGCTGATGTTTGGTTTTTTTAAAAGAAAATTGTTATCAGAGATTTCTACAAAAATTAGACATTCGAAAGAGCATCATTCGAAGAACACTGTAATTTTTTCGTGTAAAAATATTTAATGATAATCTGTTTGCACCCGACGTCCGGAAAGCACCTCTCGAAAACGTCTTTTACGGCGAGCAATGCCCTTCTCAGCCAGGTTATATAGTATTTGATAATCAAGCAGTTTTCGTTAGTTCATCCTAGTTCATCCTGTCATCCTTTCGTTAGTTCATCCTATCATTAATCGGAGCAGTTTACAAAATCTCAAATAAATCCAAAATGGCGCGTGTTCAAAGTGAGAGTATTGGTTTTTGAGGAAGAAAGAGGGATTTTTCGTTCATCGAATCGAATATATACATCGGACGACAAATTCTTCGATTGAATACTATATTCTTCCAAATGAAGGCCAAGAGAGTGCAGAAGACGGCAGACCAAGAAATACAGAGGATTATGGGCAAAAATCTCCAGGTCCTACTTCTGCAAAGAGTACAAAGAGAGGAAAAAAAGACATGGGAATGGGACAAGAAGACAAGAAGTATTGGGACGAAGGAACAACAAGGAGAGAAATAAGGAAATTTGGGCAAACATGAGGTGCAGAAGTGTGGGTAGAGAGGCGGAGAAAGGGTTTAAAGAGACAAGGTGCAGAGTATGCGGGGACGCGGAGGAAACACTGGCAAACATTTGGGAATGTCAGGTGGCTAGGAAACATGGAGTAGCTCTTAGAAATCTTGAAGAGTGGGGGAAGCAGTATAGCAAGGAACCAGATGGGGGGGGGGGACAAGGCATAAGAGGGGGAGGATAGTGGAAGCGGGGAGGATAATGAAAGAGATGTGCGGAATAGTGAGACAATTCGAAAACATTGCGGAGAAAAAAGAGATAGAGGGCGGGGAAAACGACGTAACACGGAAGGGGGATGACGGCAATAAGTAAATGTAAAAATGTTTATATGAATGTAAATAGAGCTGTAGAATTATAAGAAAAAAGAGCGTATGAAAGAATGTAAAAATTTGGGAATAAGTGAACATGTAAAGGAAGGAGAACATGTAAAGGTGAACATGTAAAGGAGATGTAAAAAGCCCGCAATGGTATACACGGAATAAAGGTTACTTCTACTGCTACTATATTTTTCCATCTGGAAAAAGGCTTTAAAATTTCAGGAAGATCGACGCAGTAGTTTGCGAGATATTTTGCTTACTGACATTGAAAACGTACTTCCGAGAAATGCGTTTAAAGGACTGTACCAGCGTGAACGCTGAAAATTTGGGTGATTTTCGGGAATTTTTCGGAAGAAAAGTACTCAACTAAATGTTTCGGAAAATTAAGAATATATTTGGCTATATTTGACCTATATTACATAATTTTTTCATAGAAAAATATTGAGATCCAAGCGACTTATGCGCCGCCTTCGCAGGCGCAAAAAAAAAGTTCCTCCACTGCTGACATGATTCCGGCCGATTGAGTAGCTGAAACCGAAAAAGGAAAAAATGTCTATAAACTGGATGGTATTTCCTGTACAATGACGTATGATTTTCGAAAAATATCAAAATCTAACAAAATTACGTAGTTATGAAAAAAGTCTGTTTCCTTGCCTATAAAATGGTCGTTTTTTAAATGCCAAATCGTCAATTTTCATCCACTCAAAAATATCCTACGTCATTGTAGAGTAAATATATTCAAGAGTGCTTCAAGAGTGCTCAGTTCAAATTTCAAGTCAATCGGATAATTGCTCTTTGAGTTACAACGTCAGCAAATTTGAAAAATCCTATTTCGCGAAAAACGCGTTTGAAGATTTAACTATCGATTTTTGCAAGATAAAAATATATAAATGATAATGATATTTTTGAAAGTATAATTTGTCAAAAAAAGGCAAAAAAAACGATTTTTTGAAAGTGTCACACTGGCATAGCCCCTCCATACGAACGTCACCGTAACAGGCTATAAATCTGTCAACTTTTAGCCGATCAGCTTGAAATTTCCACGAAAAATTTATACGACACTGTGAAAAGATATTGGTTTAGAAAAAAGTGGAAAAGTTTGGCATCCGCCCAGCTGTAAAGTCGAATCGAAATGCGATTGTATTCTTATAACGATTATATATCGCCAAGCGATACATAAAGTATTTCATATATTTTAAGCCACGTCATATACCTTAATATATTTCATCCTTGGACGCTGGGGATAATCCGCAGGAGCGTGCTTCCTAACCACATGTGCCAATGTGATGTTCACGTCCCATGTAGGGTGATCCGTAGTGGCCAATGATTGGCCGATGCTCGACGCCAAGCTTGCCAACATTGGCACTCGAGCTTGGCCCGATCATCGACCGAGCCTTGGATGATAAGAGCGGCCCGATATTCGCAATCAATATTGGCCCTAGAATGGCTCATGAGAATCGGCCGAGCATTATCGCGTAGGAGTTCATTCGAGAATCGGCCAACAATAAGTCCCCTCAAGATTGCCGTCATTGGCACTCGAGCTTGGCCCGATTATCGACCGAGTCTTGGCGGGTAATTTTGACCAAATATAGATCGCCAAAATTGGTCCTGCACTGCCAAAAAAAAATTAATTATTTTTGTATTGTAATTCGTCATTACCTGGTATTTCGAAATGATTAGTTCGAAGAAAATATTTCACCCATATGGGGCTCGAACCTTGAACTTCCCTACTCATAGCCAAACACGCTGCCCCTATGCTACCGAGTGCTTGTAACATTTGAATCGCAGATATGGCATAAGATACCAAATGGATTCTCATCATTATTTGTATCACATAAACTATATCAATTAGTTAATATCATTGTGATAATTAGAGAGTGTTATCGAATGCCATGTTATAGAATTTTCAAATCTAACCTATGTATATAATTCCTCTCTCTGCACCTTCTCTACTCCCACAACCCGTTAATATGTGTGTTGCAATAAAGACAGACCATTGGTTCATTATTTCAAGTTTAATTTGAATAAATGAATATATTTAAAATGAATAATTCCAATAATGGAATGCAATAGGAAAAATTTGATTTCACGAAAAATCTAGTTAGTTCAAATAAAAAATAAATAGACGCGGTTAGTTAATATTAATAGAATTTTTCTGTCAGTGTAGGATGGTTCATAAAAATCGGCAGAATATCGCGTATGAGCTCGTTCGAGAATCGGCCAAGAATGAGTGCATTGATTTGGTAGTATATTTGTTAACAATAATGTCCAATGGACTCGTAAAAAGTATTTATCTCGTCTCTCAATGACTTCAACGCGAAACAATGAATCGTCAATATATGAATTGTGGTTCGATCATGCGTTATTCAGCCGAACATTGGCCTCGTATCGGCAAAAACATGATTGGCGAGTCTATAGTTCGCCAAACATCGGCCTCGTATCGATAAACCAATGATTAGAGAGCCTATATTTGGCCGAACATTGTCCTCGTATCGGCAAACCAATGATTGGCGAGTCTATACTTCGCCAAACATCGGCCTCATATCGATAAACCAATAATGAACAAGTCTATACATGGCCGAACATTGACCTCGTATTGGCAAACCAATAATTGGCCAGTCTATACTTCGCCAAACATCGGCCTTGTATCGACAAGCCAATGATTAGCGAGTCTACGTTTGGCCGAACATTGGTCGCGTATCGGCAAACCAATGATTGGCGAGTCTATACTTCGCCAAATATCGGCCTCGTATCGACAAGCCAATGATTAGCTAGTCTATATTTGGCCGAACATTGGCATCGTATCAGCAAACCAATGTTGGCTAGTCAATACTCAGCCGAGCATTGGCGTACAATTGGTTAATCGATCATCGTCCCGCCAACATTGGTCCAAGTATTGGCCGTTACGGTTCGATTGACGAAACCTACATGGGGTTTGCATCGCCTACAGGTTGAATATGAAAATTAAGAATTCCGCATTGCTCCACTTTTGTCACATGTAAGCTACGAAAGTTACCGTAACGTTTACATTTCTGATTAAAAACTGGGTCCCTAAATCCGTAGAAAAAAAATCGTGTATGACGAAGGAAGTGAAGAAATACGAAGGAATTTTTATTGCATTCCAACGATGCAAATGTCAACAGCGTGTTCTGGTTAGCGAAAAGTACGAACGCTTGAGAAATAAATAGCTCGGTTCGACGTTTGACCGCGAAGTCTACCTGGAGTGTGAGAGCAGATGCATACACACGTGTGTGTGTGTGTGTGTGTATGTAAATGTACATGTGGATAAGTTCTTAGGAGAGTTGCCGCCCGGTCGATAAACACCGCGGTACGGACAAAACGTCAACTCCACTCCGTTATGTCAAGCGAGCCGCTGATGATTTTACTCATCAAGAGGCTGCTATTGTAAATCTTTGCCTCTTCGCGTGCGTCACTCTGCTCTCGCTCGCTCTCCGTTCATTTCTCTCACTGAATTTAGCTCCAATTGAGCCGCAATAGGGAATCTTACCGTCAATTTCTGTCGCTATAGGGGGCATTGTATTATAACGTCACCAGAACATGACGTTTAGTGTGATTCTCTTTGGTTTTGCCCGTGTTTCTACGACTACACTGAGAAAAGAGTGTATAGTATTTACAAAAAACGCGCATTGTACAAGAAAGTATAGTCGAATTTCCTATAGTTTATTGTCACCGCAATCATAATATGGTTAACACAACTATAAGCGAAAAGTATACGTAAACATGCGACTTTTATGGCGTGTTTGACTATCTACGATCTCCGAAATTACTATACACTATTGTAAAAGGCTTTACAATATCGATATGGTTAATTCAGCTATATCACAAAATCGGCGCACAAATACTAATGCTGCACTGAGGGCAAAGTACATGGTATTTATTAAGGGCGGGGTAAAGTATTTAAATTTTTTTTTTCATTTTTAAAATTTTTTTAAATGAATGCATAATATATCAAGAATATTGTGTTAAAATTTCAAGTCGATCGGAGTAAAATTGACGAAGTTATGAGTATTTGAGCTTCTATTGCTCCATGCCGTTCTCTTCTCTTCTGCGTTTTTCAAACTGTTTTTCTGAGACTTGTCATATTTGAAGTCCGTGTGCACGATAACTCAAAATCTACTGGACCAATCGCTTTGAAATTTTGCACAGTACTTCTTCACATAATTCACCAGGTATTGTCAAGAGCTTTTTTTTTTTTTTTTTTAATAATTACTAATTTTTCAACAACAAATTAGCCGATTTTTTTTAGCGAAAATCGGGTTTTTGACTCCCAAGTGCTACGAAAAATCGAAAAATCGAAGAAAAAAAAATCCTCCCGTTATTACCTCGAGAACATCTCCTTTAACAAATGCATTTTGATTTTTTTGTTTCAAATGATTCTGTTGCGAGTTATGGTGCACACCGCAAACCAACTTTTTTTCGAGGCGCCTCCGGGGTTTAATTTTCACTCGCTCAATTTTGAATATTTTGCAATGCAAATTTAGGAGAATGTTGTTCAAATGTTACTTTATTATATGTAAATTTTTCAATAAACGAACACTATTCGTTACCCCAAAAAAAATCTTAAAAACATGCCTTTTTTTCGCCGAATTAACTTTACCCCGCCGTTAAGATTTCAAAGTTCCCCACCGCCCCAACCCCAGGAGGGGCGACAGGCGGTTCATTTCTTCGGGATTGAATTGCCCCTTGGAAACTTTTGAAGGTTTATTTGGGACATTTTTGTCGTATAAGGCTTTTTTTCTAGATATTTAGCAGTCTCAAGATAAAAAAATCACCTTGTATACATATTTGGTAGTTATTCAAAAGTGTTCCAGCTCTAAATGGCCGGTGGATTTTCTTCGCCCGTCTTATCAGTTATACACGTGCGTATGTATATACATCGCCAAGTCAGTTATGCCGATCGTGGGAAGACGCGACGAGGAAAGAAAGGTAACGGAGCGATGAGGGGGGACAATATTTTGTTTGGGTTTGTTTGGGTTGGGAGAGGGTACATACGGGGGGGGGGGGGGGGGGGGGCTATAAATTTGTACGTGCGGTATCCCGCCGCGAAGCGTACGTGGATCTCGTGCGAAACTCCGCGGCAACGGTCGATCGTTCGAACGCGGCACACATGGCGACGAGATCGCGGTAGCTACATCGGCAGAGACGCGTCTTTCGTTTTTTTGCCACGAGGCAACTCAACTGGTCCTCCTTTACCTCTTTCTTTCCATCTCTCTCTTTCTCTCCCACTTCCTATCAATGTCTGTCTGTCTCCTTCTGCTTGCCTCTTCGTCTCTTTTTCCTTCTCTCCTTCACCCTCCCGCTCCTCTTATTTCTCAGCACTCTTTGCACACGAGTTTACTTCCCGCCACGGTTGCCCACCCGATCGCCGCGTACTCGTTCTCTGAAGGGTTGATAATTCGTCGATAAAATTGGCAACGGCGAAGCTAATTGTCCCGATCGCCTGTATTATTCATAAGATATCTGGCGTGGACTCGCTGCGATCGCGGATTTCGAGCAGTTCGGGTAAATACAGATGCTTTATCGACTACGCGTATCCCTGGGTATACGTAGACACATATAGGTACGCAACAAAGTTACGAGACTGTGCCTCCATACAAATTGTCTTTCGGTCCGTACACTCTCGTTATTCCGACCACCGTTTTATTGCGCAATTTGAGATTACGAACGAAAGATTTTCATCGAAATGCACGGAATCTTGATTGATCCCAATGACCATTCATTTCTCGAGTTTGGCGCCGAAAGCTCCCCTCGATAGTTTTAATATTAGTCAATAGGGAACATTACGCAAAGCTCAGCGCAAAAGAAGCTGTCAACGGGCGCGGTACATTTTCACGGTGTATGTCTTGTAGTAAAATTATATGAATGGACATAATGGACAATAATTACGGATATTTGACTATATCGGAATTGAAAAATAGGTTTCTACTCTTTTCCCACTCTGTGCATCCTTTACAGTTTCTATTTTTGCTCCGAACAAACAGGAACGGTATGACGCTTTTTTCGATATTATCTGGCTCAGTTTCATCCCCGTAAAGAATGAAAATGTGCTGGGTAAGTATTATGTAATAAAATAATACCAGAAAGTTAAAAAAATGCAAATATTCCAAATAGAATTTTTTAGGTTATGATAATTAACTACTTTATGTATACTTTTAGAAGTAAATACCGTCAAAAATATTATATTTATACACTGAGCTGTATCAAATACTTTATTCCTGTAGTCTGCAGATCTAAGATGATCAGACTATAGCCTTGAATGTGTTGTGGCTGTAAAGTGCTTGCGACGTATAACAATTTCCTTATTTTCTTAAATATAAGATTAAGATCAAGAATAAGATCTTAAATAACATTATTTCTTAAATAATCTTTTATCAATCATGTAAAAATACAAAAATATATATTTAGTCTCTTTTGACAGGTTCTTGGCTCATTCGCATTTGGTTTATTTTTGCTTTTCTACTCGAACTTTATTTTATTTTTATTTTCAGCTTCCTCGTTTTTATGTTCTGTTTTTGTTCGATTTTGTCGCAGCTTGGCTCCCTGAAATATTGGAAAGTGCTTGCGACGCATAGCAATTTCCCATTTCTTGCGAAGTTTTTCGTATTTAGGAAATAAATGAACGCCGTCGTTTCTGGATCCAATTGCACAACACTGCATTCTTCACAATTTATACACGACAAACGGATTATTTAAAGAAAATTCAACAGTACACCGAAGAAATGTATAGTAACTTTAACCATATTTTAACCATATTTTATATTGCCCCGAGGGGACAACAATATTTTATAGTCATGGTTACTGCCTAAAATATAGTACTGGTTATGATAGTTTAGCAGTTGTGTTTACTATGCTCATATGTTAACCGCAACCAACAATCTTACAAGCATACGTTGTTTGTGCAATGCTATATAATATAGTAGGTTTTCATAAAATGAATATTTCCTTACCGTATAAAAAAAAAAGTGGTTTTTACCATATTGAATGGTGCGTCTACTAAATGCATATAATATTTCATAAATTCAAAAATTTCCAATTGAAAGTACTACCTGTATGATTGTTTATAATAATTTGTCATTCTCTGACCTCCTCAAATGATTCCTATCGAAGAAAATATTTCGCCTGAGCGTGGATTCGAACCTACGATCTACCTATCAATACTGTGCACGCTGCCACTATGCTACCGGGTACTTATGATTTTTTGATCGTAAATTTGGCATAGCAGATAAAAGTAATTCCAGCTGTAATTCCGAATAGCTGTTACCTCCGATATAGGTAGAATTTTGCACAGATCGTCTTTTTGATAATATATGTCACTGCTTAAATGGATTTTCTGGAGCAACGCAATAGTTTTCGAAATATCGAATTTTAAAAACTGATAAATTAATGCGCTAATATATCTGTATCGATCATAGAGTGATACCGCTGTCTCTACTTTTCGACACGTTCCACAAATGATTTACGTCTTTACCGTAAGATTACCATAATTTTCTTCGTATAGTCACTCTTCGTAAGATCTTGCAACAATTTATACTCAACAAGTGTTAATGTTAACCATATAAATAGTAAAAACTTGCACTGAGAAAAACGTCCATAGTATCTATAAAAAAACGCCCATGGTACAAGTGGTCATAGTTAAATTCCCTATAGTTTATTGACACCGCAATCATAATATGGTTAACACAACTATAAGCGTCTATCTAATCATGCCGTTTTGGTAGTGTGTTTGATTATCTAGTATCCCCGAAATAACTATTAACTACTTTGAAAGGCTTTACAATATCCATATAGTTAATTCGGTTAACATTTTTACAATAGTTAGTGGTTATTTCGGGGATAATAGGTAGTCGAGAACACCACCAAAGTTGCATGTTTAGATATACTTTTCGCTTATAGTTGTGTTAACTATATTATGATTACGGTGCCAATAAACTATCCGGGATTTCACTATCCCCTCTTTTGCCGTGGGCGTCTTTAACGGCGGGGTAAAGTTAATTCGGCGAAAAAAAGGCATGTTTTTAAGATTTTTTCTTGGCGTAACGAATAGTGTTCGTTTATTGAAAAATTTACATATAATAAAGTAACATTTGAACAACATTCTCCTAAATTTGCATTGCAAAATATTCAAAATTGAGCGAGTGAAAATTAAACCCCGGAGGCGCCTCGAAAAAAAGTTGGTTTGCGGTGTGCACCATAACTCGCAACAGAATCATTTGAAACAAAAAAATCAAAATGCATTTGTTAAAGGAGATGTTCTCGAGGTAATAACGGGAGGATTTTTTTTTTCGATTTTTCGATTTTTCGTAGCACTTGGGAGTCAAAAACCCGATTTTCGCTAAAAAAAATCGGCTAATTTGTTGTTGAAAAATTAGTAATTATTAAAAAAAAAAAACCAAAAAGCTCTCGACAATACCTGGTGAATTATGTGAAGAAGTACTGTGCAAAATTTCAAAGCGATTGGTCCAGTAGATTTTGAGTTATCGTGCACACGGACTTCAAATATGACAAGTCTCAGAAAAACGGTTTGAAAAACGCTGAAGAGAAGATAACGGCATGGAGCAATAGACGCTCAAATACTCATAACTTCGTCAATTTTACTCCGATCGACTTGAAATTTTAACACAATATTCTTGATATATTATGCATTCATTTAAAAAATTTAAAAAAAATGAAAAAAAAATTTAAATACTTTACCCCGCCCTTAAATGGGAATCCCTACTTTTCATTCCAGATTCAGATTACACATAAAAAAACACGTAACTTTTGTCTGAACTTTTTTTTTAATTCGGCATAGATGGCGCTGGATTGGTAGAGGCGGAACGATACATTGGCCTGCCAGATCGCCAGACCTTACGTCGCCAGATTTTATTGTTGGGTCTCTTAAAAACTGTAGTTTATCAACAAGTGCCAACAACTCGTGAAAACATGATTGGACGAATCAGAAATGCTTGCGCAAACATTAAAGCGAACAAACTTTTGAGTTGTATACAATCATTCGAAGTACGGATCAATAAATGCATCGAAGTTGAAGGTCATCAGTTTGAACACTTATTGAATTAAATGGTGAGAGGCAAGGGGACTCAAGATAATCAAACACCCCGAATGTGAGAGGCAAGGGGACTCACAATAATGAAACACCCCAAAGGGATTAAATTTCCGTCAGGTCCACGTCCTTAATGCTGGGTAAAGCCAAGAACGGATACAAAATTATTGTAGATATTTACGATAGTTAAAAAACACATGTTTCCGACAAAAGTTACTTTTCTTCGACGTAGCTCCATTATGCAATAAAACATAGGGGATTTCCCTTGAAGAAAAGGAAGGAAAAGGTTCCCATTTAAGATTTCAAAGTCTCCCCCCCCCCGCCTCGCCCCCAGGGGGCCGGCAGGCAGTTAATTTCTGTAGGATTAAATTGCCCCTTGGAAACTATTGAAGGTTTATTTGGAACATTTTTATCGTATAAGGCTTATTTTCCAAGATATTTAGCAGTCTCAAGATAAAAAAATCACTCTGTATATGTACAATGCTGGTCAAAAGTTTCCCCTCCGCTCCTTATCATTTGTATACTGTAGATATAGGAATTTTCGCATGCAAATTATTGTTCGTTTTTTTCTAATGAGCGGGGAGGCGAATCTTTTGGCCAGCAGTGTATAGGGGAGACCGGGGCAAAATGGTATAGCGGGGCATAATGGGACCGGGGCAAAATGGGACCGGGGCAAAACGGGTTTGGGGCAAAATGGAATAGTGAAAATCAACACTGCTGGAAAATACGTCATTGGGGCAAAACGGGACTGGGGCAAAATGGGCCGGAGAAAATCAGGCTCCTCAGAAAGAGGCGGTTGGGGCAAAACGGGATCGGGGCAAAATGGGACAGTGGAATAATTCGATGCAGAAACGAAAGAAATGCAGGGGTAAAAAACGAGGGGTAATAAATGAGTGAAAACAGGTTTTATTGAATGTTACACGATATTTGGGTCACACTCTACTTATGATACTATAATTTAACGGTGGTAATGTTTAATTTTTATTGCTTGTTTAACTAAGCTAATTTTTATCGGCACAATTGTCGCAAACGTACTCGATTAAGTTATCGTCAGCATGGGCACATGAATAGTGGGCCCATTTCTCGCATGAATTACAACGAATCCAGGATTCCTTGGATTTCGAATATAAGCCCCCGCAGAAAAGGCTCCCCATGAAATCGACGGATATGTGTCGACAAATATATCGGTCAGTCCGTATTATCTGCGTATATGTGGACTGAAACGAACCACAAGCACCATTTAGATTAGGTTATGTTTCAACAGCTCTTTCATAGAGCCGAAGCATGAATTTTCCTGTCATCCCATTTTGCCCCGCTATACCATTTTGCCCCGGTCTCCCCTATGAGGGATTCTCCGTCAATTCAGCCACTTCTTTTCGCCCATCTCAGATCTGCCCCATAATTGGTAATATCAAAGTACTACTAAAAGTCATTCTATGTGAATTTTTTCAGATTTTTTAATTCAACGTTTTAGAATATGCCGTTTTTTTCCAAATTAATATATCTCGGAAACTAGAAGTAACTGGAAAAAAATGTCTGTACATAAAAGTTGTAGTTTTGCGTTAGCTTTCGAGCGAACGACTTGAAATAATTGTTACGTTCCGGTAACGCTGATTTTTTACCAAAAAAGGGGGAAATAATTTTTTTATTAAAAGACGTCATTTTTTTTGGCTGAAAAAATTACAGAGTCTTCCAGTATGTCTGAAGATATCGCAAAAAAATCGCCAGAGTGGCACGGAGCGAGGTTCCGGTATAAAAAAATTAATTTGTGGGTTTTCATTTTTTTTACCCTACAACCTTGATCCGTGCAACTCTGGCGATTTTTTTGTGACATCGTCACACATACTGGAAGACTCTGTAATTTTTTCATTAAAAAAATGGCCGTTTTTGCATTAAAAAAATTATTTCCCCCCCTTTTTTTATGAAAAATCAGCGGTACCGGAACGTAAAAATTATTTCAAGTCTTCCGCTCGAAAGCTAATACAAAACTACAACTTTTATGTACGGATATTTTTTTCAGTTACTTCTAGTTTCCGAGATATATTCATTTGGAAAAAAAACAGCATTTTCTAAGATATTGAATTAAAACATCTGAAAAAATTCACATAGAATGCCCTTTTAGTGGTACCTTGATATACCCAATTATGGGGCATATCTGAGATGGTCGAAAAAAGTGGCTGAAGTGACGGAGAATCCCTCATATAAGGAAAGATCATTATATTGCGTAATATCTCATTACATCTATGTGTTATTGGCTATTAGGACGTCCAACTGTTGAGAGGACGGTCCTCGAACCAGACTGCCTTTTAAGGAGTATTGATACCAAAACCGAAATGCTTGTGGACTATTGAAATTCATATCGCCGAGAGATTAATTTAGGATACATTAACGGTCCAAAAATTAATCCGTTTCACCACATAGCTTCGGAGATTTTCAAGGTTCAAATTTAAATCGCAGCGTTTTTTTAACCCTTACAGCCCTATAACTAGTGTTTACGAAGTGCCACGTGTGTTACCAAATGGATGAAAGTTCAAGTTGAACCTTCATGGCACGTGGAACTTCGTAAACACTAGTTATAGGGATGTAGGGGTTAAAATAATGCTTCGATTTAATCAATTTAAATCGAAGCATTATTTTCAAGCATTATTATACAAAAACTGAACAAACTGCGATCAGTGTCAGGAATGTCGCGTTAAAAAATTAAGCTGTTTCTCCACTTGGTTCATTAATAATACTCGAACAAAACTCAACTTGAACCTTCAAAATCTCCGAAACTATGTGGTGAAACGGATTAATTTTTGGACAGTTAATGTATCTTAAATTAATCTTTCGGTGATACGAATTTTAATCGTCTACAAGCATTTCGATTTTGGTGTCGAAACTCCTTAAATCACCCTCACTCGTGTATACATTTATAGAGGAACCCTACCAAACCCAAATAAACTTGTCACAGATCAAGAGTTTCACAAACTGTCTGTGATCGAACAGTTTATCGACTGAGCCTGATCGTGTCAATATTTTGTCATCCATCTCGACACGTGTATCGCTCGCTATCGCTCGCTATCGCTCACATGTCCTTCGCCTAGCTACACTCATAGAATAATTCTATTGATATTAACTAGATGCGTTTATTTGATTTTTTTTAAATTTCATATAACTACATTTTTCGTGAAATCAAATTTTTTCTATTGGAATTATTGAAATTATTTCTTTGAAATATATTTATTTATCTTAATCAAGATCTATTTAATATCGTGTAATAACTAAATATTTCATTTATTCCTAATAAATTTGTGATTCGGTTTCATCTGTTCAAAAAAGAACTTTGTTGAATCCGCTAAATGTTTCTATTAGATGTTTTTAAATTTTTATTAAATAGAATTTTCGTAGAGTTGAACATTTTTCTATTTGATTGAATTAATGATCTGGCTATGTCGCAACACACACATCGACAGGGGGCGAGGTAGAGAGAGAGAGAGAGGAAGGAATTATATATATAGGTTATGTTTGAAAAATCTATAGCACGATGTTCGATAAATCTCTCGATTCGTCATAATGATATTAACTAATTGATATAGTTTATGTGATACAACAAATAATTACAGGAATTTATTTGGTCTCTTACGCCATATCTGCGCCTAAGATGGACAAAAACTAATTTTATTTTGGATTCATGAAATATTCTATGCATATAGTACACTTAAATTTGCAGTGTATATGTGGTAAGCGAATAAGGATTTATTCGGATCGAATCTTTATTTATTTAATTTGAATATATTCAATATTCAAAAAGTATAGTTGGAACAAATAAAACAATATATTCGAAAGAAATTAGATCGCAGGAGGCCGTGAGAGAAGGAAAAAATCTCTTTGATTTGAGAGGCTATACTAGTGTAACACTTTCAAAAAATCGATTTTTTCTTTTTTTTTGCCTTTTTCGACAGTTTATACTTTCAAGAATATTTATATCAATATCATTTTATCTTGCAAAAATCGATAGTTAAATCTTTAAACGCGTTTTTCTCGAAATGAGATTTTTCAAATTTGCTGACATTGTAACTCAAAGAGCAATTATCCGATTGACTTGAAATTTGAACCGAGTACTCTTGAATATATTTACTCTACAATGACGTAGGATATTTTCGATTGGATGAAAATTGACGATGCGGCATTGAGAAAAACGACCATTTTATAGGCAAGCAAACAGACTTTCTTTCATAACTACGCCATTTTGTTAGATTTTGATATTTTTCGAAAATCCTACGTCATTGTACAGGAAATATCTTCGAGTTTAACGACATTTTTTCGTTTTTCGGTTTCAGCTACTCAATCAGCCGGAATCATGTCAGCAGTGGAGGCACTTTTTTTTTGGCGCCTCCGCAGGTAGCGCATAAGTCGCTTGGTTCTCAATATTTTTCTATGAAAAAATTATGTGATATAGGTCAAATATAGCCAAATATATTCTTAATTTTTTGAAACATTTAATTGAGTACTTTTGTTCGAAGAAATTTCCGTAAATCACCCAAATTTTCAGCGTTCACACTGGTATAGCCTCTTGAATAGATCCTATTTAAAATACATTTTTTTTACAGTGTACAAACTTGCCGTTACTGCTCCTCCCCACACCGTATCTCGCAATGTTTCCCACCTTTTTCACGCTTGTCGCGTTACTCTCCGAAATGGATATATCTTGATTCGCCGAATCACACGCTCGTAATGCCGCGTTCCGAGTGACATACCCGATGTAAAGGATCGGACTTTACGTTTACGTGTGTTCGTGTACGTATACATATATACACATATACGTGGTTTCTAACGACCGTGGAGGTTCATTTGCTTTTGTAATGAGCTGTCATTTGTACCTTCTCCGCGGAGTATTTCGTGCTTTGGATCCTTTTTTGCGCTCGTGCGCGTCCAAGAGACTGATATGCCTTATGCCCTCTTCTTTTTGTACACGGTGTTATTATTATATCTGCCGTCAGTACAGCTAAAGTGTATATGCGACGTATGTACACGTACTCGGTCTTGCTACTCAGATCCTTGCTCGCCTCTCTGGGTAACGTGGGTTCTTAGAATCGGGAATGATCATCGACCCCCTCGTTTCAGCCTGACGCGTTCACTTACAACTGTAACAACACATGGAAATCTTAATTACTTTCGAAAAGTTTGCAAATTAATCTGCTGCTTGATAAGGCAGTGCGAGCACGTAGTCGTATTTATTAAATGGTTGCTCGATCTTTTTCATATGCTGCAGATAGAGAACATAGGCGTGTAGGCTTGACGCGTTCCTTTTGTGTTGGTCATTGAAAAATGAGACTTTGGGATTTTTTTATCATACGAAAAAAAAAATATCGAAATGAGGTTCGGAGGGTTTATTCTACGCGTGTTGACGAATTAAAAAAAAAATACAAAATTTCGGCTCAGTTGTAGCTACTCCGAGAGCGTTTTTTAGGCGCTCTGTGGGAGGACGTAGAACTTTTAAGGATTAGCACCTAGTACAAACAGGACGAATTCACGTCATCTATATTAGTTCTGCTAGAGAATTTCACACGATTATTATTAAATATGGTTTTTTTTTGCAAAATACCATCATTTTGAATTTTTTTCTTTTTTTCGCTAGAAAATCCGCCTTACTTTGTTTATAAAAACGAGAATGGTCGATCGATTGTGAAAAAACGTAAGTACTTCTTTCGATGATGCGTTTTAGCGGCTACAGTCGAAATTTCA
>OZ023321.1:22130532-22145026 GCA_964007375.1 Ophion obscuratus | reverse complement strand
GAGAGAGAGAGAGAGAGAGAGAGAGAGAGAGAGAGAGAGAGAGAGAGAGAGAGAAACAAGCGATCGCGGCCGGGGCGCCCCGCGGTAGCCCGAAGCTAATCGCGGTAGTGCCCCCTCACCCCCTCGATCGTTCCTTCTTCTTGAGCTACCGCGCGCGGTGATTCGTATCGTTGCCTCGTTTTTATCGTCTCGTCGAAGAGACCCTTTCTCTGAGCTCGAGCTTGCTCGCCGCGAGCGAGATCACTCGTAAGGATCTTTCAGGGACTCTCTCTCTCTCTCGCCTTCATTCTCTCCGGCAAAGAGAGTCGATCCATGCGAGATTTCTCGAAGAGGCACTTCACCGCGCGTCTCTTTTCTTGCTTCTGTTTTCTGCGCTCTTTGGCTTCCGTTGGCTGCTCCCGCGACTCATTTCTGCGCTGTTGCGGCATCGTCGTCCCCGCAACGCGATATATACTTGAGCCATAACTCGAACGATAAAAATTCTCGGTACGAGAGATAAGAAGCTCGTTAATCGATGCGCACCCGCGGTGGGACGCGCTTCGTCCTCGCTGCAGCTTTTCAAACACCAGCCGAGCTCAAAACTCCAGGCGCTCCAACTGAAAATGGAAGCGCCACGTAATAATACCGAACACAAGACACACCGCCGCCGCAGCCGCGACTCTCCCGCTGATACGGAACGAACTCTCGTTACGGCGCGATCCTGTGTGCGGCCCCCTCGACATCCCGATCTTTCGCTTTCTTTCATGAGCGTCCCAAAGTCCTCAACGCAGCCACGAACGGTTGTATGTAATTTGGACGCTTAAGGATCGGTATGGTCAACCGAGCGCTCCGCTGCGTAAGGGGATGACGATCCAGTCTTGCTGGTATGGGTGCAAACTCGGAAAATCGGCATACTTTTGTAATAGAACAGTGTGTCCTTTGGCTATCAAGTGTATAAGAGAGTCAAGCTCCACCACCCCCTCTCAATTTGATTTATGCATTTTTTAAAGTGTCAAAGTAGCCCCGAGTGTGGGGTTTCTTTGACAGGGGATTGAAATGCAACTTATGTCAAAGATTAAGCGTTAGTTTGGAATCATTTTGATAAAAAAATGTAATATTTTATGCATTATACATGGAACCCGTACAGAAATTTTGACCGGGATACCCTATGTACGATCAAATCCCGATCAGGATTTGTCATGGATTCCCCAAAACGGTATCCCGGTTAGAATCCAACTTGCATCGGTATCGGCATATGTACGACGATGATGGCATCATTTTGAAAAATTTTGGCGTCACGTGTATTTTCTGTATTACTATGGAATTCCTATCTATAGATAGGAATTTCTGTCTATAGATTCCTATCTATAAAATTCCTATCTATAGATAGGAATTACATAGCAATACCGAAAATACACGTGATGCCAAAATTTTCAAAATTATGCCATCGTCGTCGTACATATTCCGATACTGATGCAAGTTGGATTCTAACCGGGATACCGGTTTTGGGGAATAAGTCTCTGCTTATACCCACCGACATGTCGGTGGGTATAAACATGTATTTAAGACAAATTAAAATCAAATTCACAATGATTAGATTAAAATTTACACCAACCGTGAGTTCTTACGTATTTCGAGAGAAAACATTTCGTCGAGGCAAATAAATTTTTGCAAAAAAAGTTGTGAGTTTCAAATATTACATTATAAATATGAAAAAAATCACAAAATGAGTTGTGAATTTCCTCAAGTTGAAGAAAATAAAATCGAATTCTCGATAGTTATATTAAAATTTACACCACAAGTGTAAACGTATTTTGAGAGAAAACATTGTGTTGAGGCAAAGAAATGTTCGCACAAAAAGTTATGTGCAAAAATTTCTTTGCCTCGAGGCAATGTTTTCTTTCAAAATACGTACGAACTCACTTTTGGCGCAAATTTTAATCTAATCATTTTGAATTTGATTTTAATTTGTCTTAAATACGAAAAAATTCACAACTAATTTTGTGAATTTTTTTGTATTTATAATTTCTTGTAAATACATTTGCGTTCACAGATTTTGATGTGAATTTTTTTTAATTCATATCAAAATCTCGCGATGAGCGCGATCTGCCATTTGAATCTTTGGACAATTTTTTTTTTTATTGATAGTTTAATGCACCAAAACTTTATAAATGTTATTTATTTTTGTAATAAATTTAACATGTCATAATTCCATTTTTGACATTGTATTTCAGCCTGTATTCACCCATGATCCTTCCCAGATTCCTCAATGATTCCATGGGGAATCTATTTAGAGTCATTAAAGGATCCCTTCCTGGATCCCTAATGGAATCCAGTTTACGGATCTTACATTTAGTCTTCGAATCCGATCCGATATCGGACTAGATCCCGACTGGGAGCCCGGGATACAAGTCAGAATCCAGCTGTAACCCTGCCAAAATTTCTGCACGGGAAGTAATGAAAAACAAAGATTTTTTATGACCAAAGTGTCATCGTTAATAAGGCAGCAGAACTCGAACCGTTTTCGTCCAATCGACTCGAAATTTCAACTTTAGCGTCGCAGATTGCTTTAACAGTCAAGTACGAGCGCTTTTTTCGATGAATCGAAAATTGTAAAAAATATATCTCTCTTGAGATGAAAATTATGGTCGGAAAAATGAACTTTTTTTCAAACTCGTCTCTATTTTTGTTTGAATTATTTTTTAATATCCCCCGTGCTTGACTGCTAAAAATAATATAATTAACGAAAATATTTCACTGTTAGTTCCGGGACTAAATTTACGACAGTACTGCGTGCCGCGGAGAGGGTTGGCTGAAAAACAGTGGTGATATAGTGACTCATGGGCCGCCATTTTGTATACTTTTGACAAATGATGTTTTTTTTTTTTGCATACTTCAATACATACCTTATAAAACCTGAAAGCTCTTTTGACCATGTATTTTATTTCTTTCTTTAAAAAAATCCGAAGAAAACGGTCGAAAATGGGAGGTTTAAGTGGTGCCTCCCCTTAAAGAAACATTTTACATAAAAATATTGAATACCTGGGGTGCTATTATAGGCACCTAATGAGTCTTTAGGAAATGAAATTTGCGTGATTTTCGGGAATTTTTTGGAAGAAAAGTACTCAATTAAATGTTTCGGAAAATTAAGAATATATTTAGCTACATTTGACCTATATTACATAATTTTTTCATAGAAAAACATTGGGATCCAAGCGCCTTATGCGCTGCCTTCGGAGACGCAAAAAAAAGTTCCTCCACTACTGACATTATTCCGACCGATTGAGTAGCTGAAACCGAAAAAGGAAAAAATGTCGTTAAACTGGAAGGTATTTCCTGTACAATGACGTAGGATTTTTGAAAAATATCAAAATCTAACAAAATGGCGTAGTTATGGAAAAAAGTCTGTTTTCTTGTCTATAAAATGGTCGTTTTTTTCATTGCCAAATCGTCTATTTTCATGCAATCAAAAATATCCTACGTCATTGTAGAGTAAATATATTCAAGAGTACTCAGTTCAAATTTCAAGTCAATGGGATAATTGCTCTGTGAGTTACAATGTCAGCAAATTTGAAAAATCTCATTTCGAGGAAAACGCGTTTAAAGATGTAACTATCGATTTTTGCAAAATAAAATGATATTAGTGATATTGATATAAATGATAATGATATTCTTGAAAGTATAAACTGTCGAAAAAGGCAAAAAAAAATCTATTTTTTGAAAGTGTCACACTGGTATAGCCCCTTAATGGTGCTTCCTATTGCTTCTTTGAGTTCCGGAATGATCCGTGGGTCATTGGCATAATCTTTTCATTTCCGAAAATCCCAAAGAGACAATTCAAATGGCGTCAAATCGCACGATCTTGGTGGCTAATTCACGTCGCCGCTGCGCGAGTTAACACGACCGTGAAACTTCGCCTGCAATAAGAATAAGAATTTCTATGCGTTGCTCGGTCGTATAATTCTCCATGACTAAACCCCAATACTTCCTGATGCCAGTTGTCAAAGATTAGTACTCTATGTTCGCCACAAAAAAAAAATGGCGCGCAATTTAAAATGTCAGGTCATTTTGAGACACCCTTTATATCCAGCAGCTTTTATTTCCTACTTTCGCACTCGTCCGTTCTGACTCATCGCTCTCAGCTCAGGAAGACGTGCTTAAGAATTATTATTTTGTTTTTCAGGGATAATTATTTCTCTCTAAAGTATTACAATACACGGTGTTACATTCACACATTAACTCTGTCGCAATTGACCGCAGAATTACGCTCCATGTTCGTAGGCCAGTCTCTAACCTCGTTTCCTTGCTGTATGCACACATACACACACACACACACATGCACACACAAACGTACAGGCATAGATAAATACATGCACGTATAAACTTACGTCCGTTAAATACGTATGTAGATATCACCTTTTGTAATTCGTAATCGGATGTGCCACGTCCTACGTGTTATAAAACGACGAGTACTCCTCTCGGCGTCGCTGGCATGGATGAGTAGAATTTATGGTTGCCCATTAACATACTAGAACACTGTACGTTGCCTTATATATATATAACTCGCATAACTTTTGCGTATAGAAGTTGCGTTACGGTAGCAATGTAGTATAATGGATGCCGCAAAGAGCGAAAACCGTACACGAGTCATAGTCGTGATTGGACGCACGAGTAACTGCCGGTCCTTTACCTTGTGTCATTTTTCACGCCACTCTCAGACCTACGCTCTTCGCTCAACCGGATTTTTCCAACAACAGCGACAATAATAATGGTAATTCCACGTGTTTCCAATTTCAACTCATCCATGTATCTCTCAGAGTCGATACGGATTTGTATTTTTTTTCTTTTCAATCGTCCGAAATCATCGTGCAGGATTGTACAGGAATTTTGTGATACGAAGGGATAGGACCAGCATGTTTTCTGCATCAAGCGGCAGTTTTTGGGGGTAACGACTGCGAAAAGAATTCGCGCAATGCGGAGTTGCACATTGAAACGGAAAGAAAATGAGCAGCGATAGAGTTAAGACACCTATTTTGGGCTGAGATGCGAGGAAATTTGGATTTTCAATTTTTTATTTAAAAGCCCTTATGTATGTTTGATTACCGCCTGGGTAAAAATTTACCATTCATTTCCCTCAAAACCCTTTTTCATTATGAATCAACGAAAGTGTATGGAAACACGTTTTTCGCGTTTGGCTGGCGTCATTTTGAGCTTCAGACAAAGGCTCTGTGATATTCGTATCCGGGGGGAAATTTCCGTTGGATAGACCCTTAGAATTATTTAAAGTGAATAGAAAAAAAATGTCGAACCTTTCGGCCACTTTTCTTGAAATTACCGAAATCGGATCATCAAACAGCCGTAGCGTCGATTCTATTTGAGTGATGAAGATTAATCGGGAGGATTTTAAAAAGGATTTTGGTCGACTCAGAGAATGCCGCTGGATTCATCCCGAATGCCGTTGGATTCATCCCGATATCTATCAATGAGAGAACTTTGAAATTCTGCAAAAAATTGAAAAATGAACAGAACTCAATTATTCGTACGGTATGTTATATGAAAAATGATAACGAAGAGAATAAACATAGAGTGTAGTTCCACATCAAAGGAGAAAAAAAATATTCCGCCTCCTCCACATGGAATCAAACATACAACCTACCTAGCTATAGCTACCCGAGTAGAAATTGTTCTAGCCTCTCTGAGTTACGACCTAATAACTGGCTCGCCCAATTGAGCTCATACGAACTGACCAATGGTTGGCTCGCTATGAGCTGGTAATATTGTGAATGTTTTGTTATCCAGCCCTTGTCTAGTCACTGCCCAGCTGATCTTGGTCACAAATGACAAAGTAAAGTTATGTGACTACGTGTAGTTCCATCGAGCGAATGACTCATGGCTGGCTAGCTAACTTGAGTTTTAGATGGCTTTGCAAAAGAAAAAAATTCTCAAGTGGGCATGACGCCATGACCTAGCCAACACTAGCTAACAGCGGCTATGCGCCCCTTGGCTAGTCACTGCCCAGCCGATCTTGGTCACAAATTACAAAGTGTGGTTATGTGACTACATATAGTTCCATCGAGCGATTGGCTCGTGGCTGGCTAAGCAACTTGAGTTACAGATGGTGTTGCGAATGCAAGCATTCTCGTGGCGAGATACCTACTTGCAAGTAGATATCTCGCCATGACCTATCCAGCTATGCGGCTGTGCACCCCTTGGCTAGTCACGGCCCAGCCGAGCTTAGTCACGAATGATAAAGTGTGGTTATGTGACTACGTGTATTTCTATCTAGTGATTGCCTCATGGCTGACTAAGCAACTTGAGTTACAGATGGCGTTGCGAATGCAGAAATTCTCAAGTAGGTATCTCGCCATGACCTAGCCAGCTAACTGCTGCTGTGCACCCCTTGGCTAGTCACTGCCCAACCGATCTTGGTCACGAATGACAAAGGGTGGTTATGTGAATACGTGTAGTTCCATCGAGCGACTGGCTCATGGTTGGTTAAGCAACTTGAGTTACAGATCACGTTGCGAATGAATAAAATCCTCAAGTCGGTATCTACTGATGACCTAGCCAACACTTCCCAACTGCGGCCGCACTGGCCGGAATAAATGATCGGACAAATACAATTTAAGGTTATGTAATGCTATGCGATTATCGCTCTCAATGCGAACGCAATTGAGTCATTGATTCGATAACGTTATTTACATTTGTTAATCCACCCATTTTATAATAATCTGACATTGTGTAGTGTAACTATATGTAGACATTTAGAAAATTCAGAAATTAAACAAGTAGAATTGGCTCAGTGGACAACGTCGCAACTCATCACCCAGAGGTCCCGGGATCGAAACCACGTTACGGCGTAAGCGTTTGTCTGAGATAATTAAAAATTGAACCATTAATATATTTACAAAGCAAATATCATAAGCCTAATCAATGAACGACGAAGAATATCGTAAAAGGCTCCAGTGGTGTAAATAATGTCACAAAAAATCACGAAAATATAAATATATAGCCGCAATTTTTTTTTTATCTAATCGTCACCTAATTTTTTGTTCCCAGTCGCTGGCTGAAAAAATTATGTCATGGCTAGGTCAGAAATATAATCCAGCCCTGGGATATTTCTTTCTATCTAGTCACCATCGAATTTTTTGTATTCAGTTACTAGAGGACCAAAGCGTTACAAGATAGTCAATAGCTAAGATGGCTAGCTAATGGCGATTCGAAACATCACTTTACTAGCTAGTGGCTAGGCGGTGGTGAGTTACGTTTTCCACTCGGGTACGCACGCTGCCTCTACGCTACCGAGACTTTATAGTATTTTAGACGCAGATGTGCCATAAGAGACCACATTAATTCCTATAAGTATTTGTTGTATCACATAAACAATATCAATTGGTTAATATCATTGTGATAATGATAGAGTTTTATCGAATATCATGCTATAGATTTTTAAAATATATCAATCCTCCCCCTCCCCGTCGATGTGTGTGTGTTGCAATAAAGGCAGAACATTGATTCAAGCAAATAGAATATTGTTTGTCTCTACAAAAATGCAATCTAATTTAAATTTTTTTAATATTAGTAGATACATTAGGGGGATTCGATTAAAATGTTTCTTAAACAGATGAAACCGAATCACAGATTTATTAGGAATACATAAAATATTAGGCATAAAAAAAATTTATGCATAGAGTGGACAATACGTCTCGACATTTTGACGACGATATACAGTTCGTCTGGTGTTTGAGAAGAGGTTAGGTGTGTGAAAGGCGCCAAACTCTATATAGGTCCAGTTACTTGATGATTGCGTGAACCTAGCGGGATCAGGCGAATTCGCATAAGCCGTAAGATCAGTTACCCAACCATCGCCTGAAGGTAGCCGGATTAGGCGAATTTATACGAGCCGTAAATCCGTTTGCTTGACTACCAGCTAGAATTAGCCGGCTCAGGCAATTGGAGGTAACCGTAAATCCGGTTGCCTGACTATCGTCTGAAACCAGCCGGATCCGGCAAATCAAGGCCTAAGCAAGGCCTTCGTAGGTGATCAGGCCCGGATCAAATGTCAAGCCAGCTTGGCAATATTTCTACTCGAGTTGCAAGTGAAACTGCAAAATGAGCCCTTGACACACTCTAATGGGTGCTTGCACCCCTTAAGGTAGTACTAGCGGATTGACTAGCCAACAGAAAATCTCTAACTTATCGAATCTGAAAAAAGCAAAATATGATGTATTTGGGTATAACAATAAACATGATACGGAAAATAATTAATTGAGAAGTGCATGTGATAACTCTTTGTATTATCGTTTCGTAAGTGAAGTAAAATCGCAATTGGATTTGACTTGAGTTGTCACAGGTCGCCATTTAATAATTCTGGCAATATCCGTGGTAACCCTGTATTCAGGTGCTTTCGATACATGTCAAGCATGTGTTTGTTTACCGTATGTGTAATCGTGTATTGTAGTGTATATGTAATGTGCATATTGTAACAAGATAGATGGCAGACGCGGCTAGCGAACGCAAAAATGAGTCGATTGAGTCGATGATATCTGCTCGAAATGTCCCGTAAGGGGGCGTCCATTAATTACGTCAGGCGTTTAGGGGGGGGAGGGGGTCGAGCGAAATCTCACCCAATCTCACGTGGGGGAGAGGGGGGCTTCGACAAATATCACGTAATTTTAGTAAGTTTAGTAATTTTAGTGATCACGTTTATCACGTAGGGGGGTCTCCCTACTACTTTACATGGTGGAGTAAATTGTACTACGACCGCAGTTACTTCTACTACAATTTATTTTCCGTGAACGTATGCATTTTGAAAAATCTCACGTGAGATTAGGGGAGGGGGGAGGGGGTCGAGCAAAATCTCACGATATCTCACCAGGGGGAGAGGGGGGTCGAAAAATCGCCAAAATCACCTCACGTAATTAATGGATGCCCCCTAACCTATTTTTGTTATGGAACATACGTGACCGCGACAGTTTTCTTGTTATTCGTCGCTTTTCGCATAGCTCTGATCTAACCGGGAACTATTATTATTTCCGTTCCAAAGTTCGATCCGCACGGATTCCCTATATGGTGCGTAAGGCCTGCAGACTTTTCGCGGACGTCATTTTTCATGTCTCCACTACACCATACAAAAAAATCATTTTTTTTCTAATGAGGAGATGCGTGCACGCACTACCTTACATCCGTTCTTCCGCTGATAACAAAAATAACTATCTAATCGTTTTTAATGCTCTACCAAATAGATGCGTTTCAGCGAAATCAACGGCGAACACCAAAGTGATGTTCCTTGTGAGAGTAGGGTAACGTCTCATACGGACGCAGGCAAAACTACTGCAGGTGAAAAAAGTTTCAATTCTGCAATGGGTCAGGTCATCGATTTCAAATTTGGCATTCAGGCTCAGAACAGACGAAACAATAATGTATTCGATGTTTATCGCCATTGTCGCTTTTCCGTAAGACTCCCCTACATCCTTAATCGAGTGATCGACAATGCAAATGAGACTACGAATCATGGATCACGCGCGGATGCTGCGCCTATCGTAGAAGTAACACAGGTTCCCGCGATCGAAGAACCGAGAGCACACGCGTCGAGGGTCTCTCTCTCTCTCTTTCTCTCTGTCACTAGTGGCAAGATGTCTCACAACCGGAGCCAAAGCCCGAAGTCCCGAGATGCATATACACATTTATATCGAGAGAGAATGAGACAGCGAGACCTGGACCGAAGAGGCCCAGAAGAGAGGAGAGCTAAGCGCGCAGACGTGGCGGCGCCACAGTCCTGCTCTCCTCCCGAGCCAATAAATCCACCTCACCTCATTATTAAGCTTGTCTCTTTAATTGAAATATCGTGTTTTTCTCCCAAACCGCGGAGCGCTCGCACCTTCTCTTATCCCGTTTCATTTGTTTTTTTTACTTCTCCCTCTCTCTCTCTTTCTCTCTTGCGCTCTACCTTAATTCTCCGATCTTCGTTTCACGTGGCCAACGGAAGCTGAAACAGCTTGGATCACATCGCTTCTCGAATTGGATCTTGGGAATCCTCTCTCGGCAGGTGTCCAGCCACGAATGCGAGTTTCTCGTTGAAAAGTCCTCGGCACTTATTGCGATAAAACGTGGGTGTTGGATCAGCAAATAAAAGAGGCAATAATATGGACGGGCATATATATCTACGCGTAAACACACACACACACACACACACACACACACACACACACACACACACACACACACACACACACACACACACACACACACACACACACACACACGCGCACGCACGCACGCACGCACACGCACACGCACACGCACACACACACACGCACGCACGCACGCGCACACACACACACACCCATGTATAGGTGCTTGTACGAGATTGCCATGATTGGAGGACTAATTAGGTGAGAAACACTCGCGAGACTTTCGACACCCACGCTACTTTGTTCTCAGATCGTATCGACGCAATGTCCTATCTGTCTGATCATATATATATATATATATATATATATATATATATATATATATATATATCTGTTTCAACAGGGTCTGTTTCTTATTTTCAAATTTTAAATTTTCCACACTTTCTTACACATTTAGGCTCTAGTCGTCTATAAGGGATGGTAAAATATATGCAATGGCTTTCGGTTGATGAAATTTACCCTTATCCGGAGGGGAGAGGGAGGGGTGGGGGGATGAAAAGAATTCGTTATCAGCCCCCACTGATAACGATTAATGGTAGACGAAATTTAATCCATAACCACTGAATCATTTTATTTTATTGTTCGTTCCAACTAAAATAGCTTTTTTTCAATCGTATTCTCTAATCATTGGGCGAATTTACACCGTTTTACTCTCAAAATAGAGGGAATTTTTTTTTTACCAGGATAAGATTTTTTCGTACAGGGAACAATCATTGAACTTTTTTATTTTTAAAATTGGGAAACAAAAATTTGTCTTTAACTAAAAAACGCGCACGTCCAAACGCAAACTATGATGAAAAAAATTGTTTCTAGTTCTAGATTTGATGAAAAAAATTTCAGAATTTAAATATTGGTCGATATTTATTTTTACTTAAAAGTTGTTGAAAAAAGGTAATTTTATTGGGTGACACAAGTGATAAAGATGTGAAAAATTAACCTCTTTTTTGGACCAAAATACGCCCGAAAAAAAATCGTCAACTGCATTCCAGGGGGTCAGGTCGTTGACCACGTGAGTTGACCTAGAATGCCCAATATGTGTGTGTGTGTGTGTGTGTGCGTGTGTGTGTATTGGCCCCTCCGTACAAGGGCTTCCATCTAGCTGCAATTTGTGAAAATATCGGTTTTTGGTCTCTGACTCATTCTCAATTTAACATTTCAGAAATATGTTCTGAAAATGTCTAGTCAATCCGTTAAAAATTGAGGGAGTTACGGGCCTTATAGGTAAGTTCCGCAAACCAGCGGATCGCGAACCGCGAACTTTCAACACGTTTTTCTCAAAATAACTCGTTTACGATCGGTGACCATGATATTTCGAAAATGAAAGCACCGATCAACTTCAAATTTTACAAACTTCCTTGACATATCAAAAAGTAGTGCTTGAATAAATAAATTTCCCTTTCATGCATAATTTTTTTGTGATCAACGAAAACAGAGCGTTTTTCACGAAACATCGAAACCCTCACTTGGACCTCGGCTATTGTTTCAAAAAATCAATAATTCTTTAAATCCTTCGTCCAAGCACTAGATAATTTCATGCAAAAACCAGCTGCATTTGATTTCTTCTATTTCGAAAGATTTGTTTCCAAGCGGCAGTGGTCACCGCGAAGGAGGCTTTTCAAACCATGTGCACAAGCCATTGTATCTACCACATTTATAAATATTCCTCATTACAAAAATCATTAAAAAAAAAATTAAAACCGTACATTCAAATATAAAAACAATTCAAAAACCTGCACATGTTTTTTCCCCAAAAAAATCACGAACATTCCTTTTTCTCCGACCACAAGTGTAACCCGTTGAGATCTCGATCATTCGTACTCTGTAACTAATCTCGCTTGTATATACAGCGTGATTAACATCCAGTCATAACAGTAGTACCGAGGGGTCAGCCAGAATGAAAAAAAAAAAAATTAAAGGGTTCTCGCCTGTATGTGGGCGTTTGATTCGGGCGGCGAAACAAATGCAACACAGTATGAAGGCCAGTGTTGAAAACTCCTTGCGGTATAGTGGCATTTACGTATGCGGCTGCTTGCACCTGTTTATATATACACACTCGCATACACACACACACACACATATATATATATAGTTGTAGTTATATATGGGTGTATACAACAGGAAAGAGTACATAGATATACAGAATCGCGACTCCGAGCTCGCGTTGTCCGCGTCAAGCCGTAAAGTCCGGCAACTTGTTAACTCTCCTGATCGATTCGGCCTCGGGCCGTATATTACAAACTTTAATATTAAATTCCACCCGTCGCTCGTAATAGTTTTCACTTATGCACTTTGCCCCACCCCCTCGCGCCTTTCAGCACCGTGGTTGTCCGACCACCTCGCGCCTCCGCCGTTTCTCGCACATCCGGATGTTCGTATAATGTTCATACGCATTAGGTATACTGGTATTCGGATTGTGTGTAGGCAACTCTGTACATGGATATTACGGTTTCATTCTTGCGGCTTTATTGTATCCGCAAAAATATGGATGTTAACGTTTCACGGGCTCTCCTGTACGCCTCAATATACGTAAGCTTGCAAACTTGAATATCCCGTCGTTGGGTTTTTCTCATTCGAATGATCATTCCAATAACTTTATGACCGAACGGGAGGATTTTATCGGAAGGCTGTTGCGTGGTCTCCAATGACAGTAGATGAAATTCGCTGAGAAGATAACGCACAATCGATTCGTCGTGCATTCGGGCTTTCCGAACTGATAAGAATGCCTGATCGCGGGAGAGTCCTGATCGGTAACGTCCAATACGTATGTTTGCAGGGTGATTGGTAACTAAGGGGCTACATCGCTAAAGGCCCGAAAAAATTGCCGAAATCTGATTTTTTTTCTTCTGGGAGACGGTTGGTGAAAAAGAAACGCATTTTTTTAGCAAAGTAGCAGGGGAAGGGGGGCGAGATGATAATGCTAAGGTCATGTTCAAATAAAACAATACATATATGAGTCACTGAACGTCAATTATGCGTTTAAACTAATCAACATTTATTATTCTTCTAATTTTGGTAGCAAAAATCAGAAAGACTGATTTTTACCCTACAATATATAATTTTAGCTAAACCGTTATTTTGTCCCATTTTGCCCCGTATGCGGGGCAAGATGAAACAACGGTGGGAGAATGATGGGACACGAATAATTGGCATCTTTCGCATATAAAAGTGGTTTCATTCCCAATACCAGCAATTTGATAAGCCAATCGTCTAACAAGGAACATCCCTCAGGTGACACCCGTCATTTTTGTTGAAATTTGGATGTGTTATGAAGCACCGAAAAGTAAGCGATACGTATTTTTTTTATCGGCGGAAAAACGGTTTTAAGGGGTAAAACCACCCCTCAAAAAAAGGCATCTCTAGGGGAATATAGCAGTTTCACACACAAGGAGTCCACCGATTTTAATGAAACAAAAACGAAAATTCTTCTAATCCGAAGCAATGAAAAATCCACTATAGCGACGTTGCAAAAAAATTAAGGGCTGAACCACCCCTATATTAAGGGGCGATTTCGCCCCTTAAAACCGTTTTTCCGCCGATAAAAAAAAAATACGTATCGCTTACTTTTCGGTGCTTTATAACATATCCAAATTTCAACAAAATCGAAGGGTGTCACCTGAGGGATGTTCCTTGTAAGTTCTGTAGTATTTAGTCCGAATAATCTTGCTTCCATATAATGTTAATCATTTGCAAGTTCTTTTTCTTCCCCTGATAAAAACACCGGTTGCAGCGGAACCGAATGGTTTACTAGTTTCATTTTACCGTAAATAGTGGTACGTTGTAAAATATTGCGGCTTTGCGATAGCATCTTGCCCCATTAGACGGTTAACGAATTAACAAAAAATCACGCAATAACCTTGAAAATTTCTGACAAACCGTTCTTATTATATTAATCATTGGTACTTTCATTGTGTTCACCTACCTGTATCTAATCAATATCAGCAACTCAAATGAACTGATACGATGGTAAACTTTACCAAAGATTAGATCGTTTTGTCAAAAAATCGATATTGTTCGCTCACTCGAGACGCGGGTTTCCGCCACAGTTGATACTTTCACACTCATTCACCTCCCCGCCGTCCCTCCAAAATCTAACGGCGGCACTGTGCTCGCACACACGGTTTAGTAGCTAAGCTTACGATTCATCTTACTCCGCGTATTCGTCTTGCCCCGAGTTCCCCTACATCTATTAAAAGCCTTAAAAAACATCACCAAGAAATACAGAAAAAACAATAAAAATATGACCACCGCCAGATGATGAATTTTTTCGCGACGTTTGGCAGTGGAGACTCTCCAGCTTCAGCGGTCCATCCAAAATCTACAAA
>OZ023321.1:22073032-22125532 GCA_964007375.1 Ophion obscuratus | reverse complement strand
TTTTTTGGCGCCTCGGAAGGCGCCTAAGTCGCTTGGATCTCAATATTTTTCTATGAAAAATTATGTAACATAGGTCAAATATAGCCAAATATATTCTTAATTTTACAAAATATTTAATTGAGTACTTTTCTTCCAAAAATTCCCGAAAATCACCCAAATTTTCAGCGTTCACACTGGTATAGCCCCTTAACTTTCATTCGGAGGATTATGACTGCTCCTTGTGGTCACATATATGGGAAGTAGGGGCAAGATGATAACGCTAAGGTCACGTTCAAATAACACAATACATATATGAGTCACTCAACTTCAATTATTCTTTTAAACTAATCAACACTTATTATTCTTTTAATTTTGGCAGCCAAAATCAGAAAGACTGATTTCGACCATATAATATATATTTTTAGCTAATCCGTTATTTTGTCCCATTTTGCCCCGTATGCGGGGCAAGATGAATCAGCACTGGGAGAATGATGGGACACGAATAATTGGTATCTTTCGCATATAAAACTGGTTTCATTCTCAATACCAGCAATTTGATAAGCCAATCGTCTAACAAGGAACATCCCTCGGGTGACACTCGTCAATTTTGTTGAAATTTGGGTTCTTTATGAAGCACCAAAAAGTAAGCGATACGTATTTTCTTATCGGCGGAAAAACGGTTTTAAGGTGTGAAACCACCCCCCAAAAAAAAGCATCTCTAGGGGTAATATAGCAGTTTCACACACAAGTAGTCCACCGATTTTAATGAAACAAAAACGAAAATTCTTTTAATCCAAAGCAATGAAAAATCCACTATACAGTAGAACCTCGATTATCCGAACCTCGATCATCCGAACCCTCAATTATCCGAACGATGACTTAGTTTATCCGAACTCTCAATTATCCGAACGTTGGCGCGAAAGATACATTGTTGCTCGCTGCCACCGCCGTGAGCAACAATGAGCAACCCAACGCAATCTCTCCTTCCCAAACGGCTGCGAGACTTAGCCGCTCAAAAACGCGTTACAGCCGCTCGTCAATTAAAAATGGACGATATTATTTTAAAAAAATATAAAAAAAGCATTCAACTTTTTTCAGGTATTTCAAATACATACGTACATTATATATATATATATATATATATATATATATATATATATATATATATTTCAACGTTAACATGTATGTCAAATTTTAATATATATGTATGTACTGTTTTTATATAAAAAGGTGTTGTTTATGATCTCGTCCCAAAAAACCCACGTTTCGATTATCCGAACTTTTGATTATCCGAACTAGTCTCGGTCCCAATTGGTTCATATAATCGAGGTTCTACTGTAGTGACATTGCAAAAAAAATTACGGGCCACTCCTATATTAAGGGGTGGTTTCACCCCTTAAAGCCGTTTTTCCGCCGATAAAAAAAAATACGTATCGCTTACTTTTCGGTGCTTTATAACATATCCAAATTTCAACAAAATCGAAGGTTGTCACCTGGGGGATGTTCCTTGTAAGTTCTGTAGTATTGAGTCCGAATAATCTTGCTTCCATATAATTTTAATCATTTCCAAGTTCTTTTTCTTCCCCTGATAAAAACACCGGTTGAAGCGGAACCAAATGGTTTACTAGTTTCATTTCACCCTTTCTAACGTAAATAGCAGTACGTTGTAAAATATTTCGACTATGCGATAGCTTTTATTCGTCTTGCCCCATTAGACGGTTAACGAATTAACAAAAAATCACGCAATAACTTTGAAAATTTCTGACAAACCGTTCTTATTATATTAATCATTAGTACTTTCATTGTGTTCACCTACCTGTATCTAATCAATATCAGCAACTCAAATGAACTGACACGATGGTAAACTTTACCAAAGATTTGATCGTTTTGTCATAAAATCGATATTGTTCTCTCACTCGAGACGCGTGCTTCAGCCACAGTTGATACTTTCACACTCATTCACCTCCCTGCTACCCGCAAAACTCCAACGGGAGTACTGTGCTCGCACACACTGTTTAGTGACTAGGCTTATGATTCATCTTACCTCGCGTATTCGTCTTGCCCCGAGTTCCCCTACTTGTTTCCGTGTATCCACGTTATAAAATACATATAATAGCTGCGAATTCTTGAGATTCGTTCGGGGGCACGATTAATTTCTACTGCCTTACTTTATTCGATACCAATTACGTCAACAACTATCGGGAGAAACTCTACCCTACGAGTGGACACGTTGCACGTATCCACTCGTATCCATTGACATACACGTACACAGACATACATATATATATATTCCCACCGCATTGACGCGGTAGGTATACGCACGTACGTCCATTGTGTCTCTTGGCCGCCGGAGTTACCGTGGAACGCACGAGACTTATATATTACATCGCCGAGAGACAGAGAGAGAGAGGGTCGAAGAGATTTCCTCTCTCGATTGATGTTACCTCGGATCAACAAGAAAGTTTTAATCTCTCGCGGATAAATTGTTCGGAAATTTGCTCGTAAAGTAGTCTTCGCTTCGCCAATTTGAACGCAATTTATTTAAATCTGTCTTTCTCGAATTTCGGTCACTGTAATTATTATCATTATTATGATATTATGGTTACTATCATATTATGATTACTATCGTTATTGTCATCATTATTGCTACCGTTATTACCGTCATTATTATTGTTGTTATTGCGACTGCTGTTATTCTCGATGCTGATGTAATCTTCATTATTATCATTGTTATTCAATCTGAGAAACAATTATTCAAGGCACACTGAGCATTTCCGAGCGAAGAAATTAAGGAGAGAATTGTTAGCGGGGAGGGGGGTCTGTCGGAGGAGAAGGAGGAAAAAGAGGAAAACGATGCAGAGATCGCGAGCAGAAGAAATCGAATAGCCCGCGTGTGTAAGAGCCGCTGCCGATCGATCCGTTTCGTTTTTCGACTGTTCGGCAGCGTGAGCGCCCCCCCCCCCCCCCGACCGCCCCACGCACCCATCCTGAAGCTGGGAAAGGAAGGGAACGGGGGAGGGCGCGAAGAAAAAACTTAACGTATGTGATAATGCGCCAGCTATGCCACTGAGAGGCCAGCGAAGAACGACAGAGAGAGAGGGAGAGAGAGAGAGAGAGAGAGAGAGAGAGAGAGAGAGAGAGAGAGAGAGAACGAAAAGGCAGTATCAAAGTGGTATTGGCAAAGAGAAGAAGTGCAGAGAGTGGTCTCTCTTCCTCTCATTCTGTGTTTGGCCAAAGTCTTCGATGGAGGATCAGTGACCGCCGCGTTAAACCAGAGAAAGAGAGAGAGAGAGAGAGAGAGAGAGAGAGAGAGGAATGGTCCTCCGAAACGTTTTTTCCTCTGTCCACGAGAAATCGAGAGAGGAAGACACGACGTGAAGAACGCTCGCGTTTTGCAATGAAACACGGCGAGGATGATAAACGAATTCCTCGCTACCAACGGGGTGGCGAGGAAAAAAATCCTCCACTCGTCGTCGATTTTTTTCTCGTATGATCGACAAGGCAACGCGCAAAAAAATCTACTTTCGGATTCACTATATGAAAACTAGTTCTGCCTAAGCAGAGGAAGGCAATGTTTGGCCAATTGTAGGCCAACAAATTTCAATGAAAAACGTTCAATTTATTTCAATACACGATGTTGGTTGTCAATGTGCAATTTTTTATGTGCATCGGCGTCAAGGACGTTCGAAGGGACGTTGTGAATTAACGAGTGAACGAAATAAAAAGTCAGTTGTCCCGAATGGACAATCAACCCTGATCTTTTTAAAACATCTTGTCAACAAACTAGAATCTAATAAATCTTGGTTCTCTCGTCTCGCGGCGTGTCCATTAAACCCTTTACTGCAAAAAAAAATATATATATATAATCAGGCACTCGCGACCGCAATAAATATCCCCGCAAAGATCTCCGAGGGAATACATTAATGCAAAGGCTCTATAAATTTATTCGGCGTCAATCTTTGAATACTTAGCATAACGTGGAAGGATGGAAAAATGAAAGCGTAAATCTCTCTCTCTCTCTCTCTCTCTCTTTCTCTCTCTCTCGCTCGCTCGCTCTTTCTCAAATCGTGATGCAACGTGGGTGTAGCAGCTGATCTTGTTTCTTTCCCTCTCTACATCGAAGCACTCAATAAATCTCCACTCGCCTAGCGACTCCCCGCATCAGCAAAACTACGACGACAATCTCGGAGTAGACTTCAAAAGTAGGAATAAAGTTTGTCGGGGCATGACTTGCCGAGGGGTGCCGCACCATGGACGGTTCTCTTTACTCCACGCCGACTTTTTCTGGCACCTTTCATCGGGAAGGATGGCTTGTTATCCCGGTACATCGGTTTCTCGTTACAAGCAGACACACGGAGAAAAATACGGCCTCAAATTCTAACACTGGTTGCCAGAATTCTAATATTCAGTTCTAGAAAAGTATAACAGTTTACTGCCAGTTCGGAATTCTAAGACTTGTTGTTATAGAAGTGTAAAAATGATTCTCACACCGTATAGTAAAAATGATGCGTGCATATTACATTTGAAACTATTCTCGCTATATGCTGAGTCCTATATGGTATATTTTCATATGGATTTTACTATACGTATAGCATGAATCTTCGTGTATGTATAGATTTCACTATACGCATAGCATAAATCTTCGGCGTATCGCGAAAAATATTACGAAGTTATTAGTAAAATGTGATTCTAAAGTTTTAGTTTTATTTTATTAGTAAAATGTGACTCTAAACGGTATAAATACCGTACTTTTAGTAGAATACTGGAAACTAATTGTTCCAATCACGTGGGCAAAATATTTTTTCAATAATACGAAAAATCACAATATGCCGAATAAAATGTATTATTTGTACCAGTTTACGTGCCATAGCGTAGATTAAAATTTAAATTTCTTCATTATTACTATACCATAATTACAATTTTTGTCTTTCATTCGATACTTTTTGATATTTAATTTTTTTTAGAAGCGTTGTATTAATTCTAAACTTCGAGGCCCCTGTTTTCTCCGTGCAGACATTCGTGCAGGATTTTCCACTTGAAAACTTTGCCCATGCGAATATGCTGCACAAGATATTGATTTTTGAAGAAACGATTGGAAAAACGTGTTTTGAAGAATGTTAATTGTAAAGGGATTGTTCAACATGTTGCTGGAATATTTAGCACTTTTCTAGTGTTTTCAATGCGCATCAAGAAAGGGTGGTGTATTATTAGGTGTAGAAATGAATGCGGTACCCCTGTAGTTAAGAAACAAGATTTATAAAGGGCACGGAATTAATTTGTAAACCTTACAGTTTCAGGTTCAATTTTGATGAATTTGAGAGAGCTCAAATTCAGACAGGAATTTGAGAGAAATTCTTTGAACCTTAAAATAATCTAGAAATCTTTAAACAATGTTCGTACTCTCATTGATCTGTGTTTCCAGGAATAGATTGCACATTTTCCACGAAGTTCATTGTTCGAATGAAGATCAATGTTTATTGTTTGAATGAAAATCAATGTTCAGTTTTCCACACGAATTATTGGCGCCTCGCGGTTGGGATTAAGGGACACCACTGTGACGGGTAAAAAAAATTTTTTTTTTCCATTTTCTCAAAGTATACCATATTCAAGAAAATGTGAAAAAATGTCAAGTTGAAATATTAAAAATTGAACAAGTTACAGACGATTTAGTCTGGGCAAGTAGCGCAACGATTTACGTATACTACAAATTCCAATCGCGTTTTTCTCGACCTGGCCGGAATCATAACTCTAGCTATAATTGTCGGATTTGCTATTTAAACAAACCAAAATTTCTACAATCGCAGATTTTTGGCGAGTTTTTTTCTCATATTCGGGGTTTAAAAAATTCTAAATTTTAAACAAACAAAAAACCGCTACGTACAACGATAGTCATATCGTTGTAAGTAGCGGTTTTTTGTTTGTTTAAAATTCAGAATTTTTTAAGCCCCGAATATGAGAAAAAACCTCGCCAAAATTACACTTTTTTATTACCTGCCATACTGTACCTTTTTTCAAATAACATCAACGTACACCGAGAACTCCATTTATATATATTATAAAACTTTTTTGTTTTTTTTTTCAGACCGACCATTGTCAAGTTATCGATCCGTCTGTTGGACCACATTTTTTTACAGGGGCTGTATTATACCTTGATAACGTTATTGATTTTTAATTATTCGAAATAAAAATTTACACGAAATAAGTCCAATGTGTGCTAAATAAAATACCATTTTCCCAAATCCAAAACAAATAATTTAGAAGACAACAAAAAATCGAAAAAAAAACAACGTTTTTTTGGCCCGTGACAGTAGTGCCTTCCCTCAACGAAGAACAGGCGAATCAAGCTTTTACACATCAATTAAATATGAATTAAACCCGCCACTTATCTGCTAAAGCTAAAGCATGGGTGTTCTACCTTTTTTCCAACCTAATTTCCCTTTTTTTGCTGATTAAAGCGAACAAGCAACTTTGCTTTTGGTGTTCTTTTCGTGATATGTACAATGAAAGTTAAGGGGTCTGCCTCCATGATTTTTTTTATCGTTTTATATTGTGGATATTGATATAAAAGTTCTTACACTTAATAAATACACTTTTGAAAGACATTTTTTTAAATTTGTTTTATTTAAGTCACTATTTATAGATGAAAATGGTAGTTAAAAAACTGTAGGTTTGGGCTGTTGATGAAATTTCGGAGATGGATCATCCGAAACAAAAAAGTCAAACGGTTTTAGATACAGTGTGTTAATAGCTATAGCGCATATCATACGATTTTTTATATATGCAAAAATAACAAAATGGCGGACATTTCTCGAAAAAAACAACAACAAAAAACGTGTTCTTTCACCGTTTTTTGCAAAAAAATGGTAAACATCAAAATTTAAAAAAAAACTTGAAATGTGCTATAGCTATAGTTGTACAGAATATGTGGTTAAAATTTCATAAAGATCGGCTCAGTAGTTTCGAACATTTTATCAACAAGCCGTCGAAAAATGTTGTTTCAAGGAAACGCGTTTAAGGGGTTATACCAGTGTGACACTTTTAAAAAATCGATCTTTGTTTGCCTTTTTCGACAGTTTATACTTTCAAGAATATCCTGTAAAAATTTCAAGGCCGTATCTCTAATCATTTGATCTTGAAAAAATCCATAGTTAAATCGTTAAACGCGTTTTTCTCGAAATTAGATTTTTCAAATTTGCTGACATTGTAACTCAAAGAGCAATTATAAAATTGACTTGAAATTTGAACTGAGTACTCTTGAATATATTCACTTTACAATAACGTAGGATATTTTTGATTGGATGAAAATTGACGATTTGGCATTGAAAAAAACGACCATTTTATAGGCAAGAAAACAGACTTTTTTCATAACTACGCAATTTTGTTAGTTTTTGATATTTTTCGAGAATCCTACGTCACTGTACAGAAAATACCTTCCAGTTTGACGACATTTTTTCCTTTTACCTCCATAAAGCTAGCAGAGCAAAGTCCCCAAAGTGGATTTAATTGGTATCAAAATTGTGTGCTTTGTATGTGCTAATTTTGTGCTCCATTTAAAGTTTTTGTGCTCTTGTCGTTTACCGACTAATTAGAAAACAAAAGTGCTCTGTTGGCTTACCATCAAGCTAGCAGAGCACCTAATGATCTTTGCTATATCTAAGAATGAAACTCCGTGATATTTATGTGTTTTTTATGTGCTCTACGAATATCCAAGAGCCAAATCGCTAAAACGCAAATTTCTCACAAAACCACCCCTACAATACCCAAGCTACACGCCAATACGAGTATTGGTTATTTTTTCGATATCGCAAACTCAAAGCAGTCCAGATTTATGTATTTTTATGTGCTCTACGAATACCCATGAGGCAAAGCGCTAAAACAAGAATTTCTCCCAAAACCACTTCTACAAGACCCAAATGACCCGCCAATACGAGTATTGGCTATTTTTTCGATATCGCAAAATCAAAGTAGTCCACATTTATGTGCTTTTTATGTACTCTATGAAAATCCAAGAGCCAAACCGCTAAAACGAACATTTCTCCCAAAACCACATCTCCAATACGCGTACTTTCTATCTTTTCGATATCGCTAAATCAAAGTAGTCCACATTTATATGCTTTTTATGTGCTCTAGGAATATCCAAGAGCCAAACCGATGAAAATAAAATTTATCCCAACACCACCTCTACAAGACTCAAGCTACCCGCCAATACTCGTATTGGCTATTTTTTCGAAATCGCAAAATCAAAGCAGTCCACATTTATGTGCTTTTTACGTGCTCTACGAATATCCATGAGGCAAACCGCTAAAACGCAAATTTCTCCCAAAACCAACCCTACAAGACCCAAGCTACGCGCCAATACGAATATTGGTTATTTTTTCGATATCGCAAAATCAAAGCAGTCCACATTTATGTGCGTTTTATGTGCTCTACGGATATCCATGAGCCAAACCGCTAAAACAAGAATTTCTCCCAAAACCACCTCTGCAAGACCCAAACGACCCACCAATACTTGTATTGGCGGGTAGCTATAATTATATTATTATTATTTTCCATTTATTGAAATTGACAAGATTATATTCTCAACTTTTCCTCATCAGACAAATATTTACACCGGTACACTCGAGTAAATTTTTAAAGTTACCCCCACCGCCCCTAACGAAAAAAATCAGCACGATCACCAGAACTATCAATATAAACTACATAGAAATCCAGAACTGTGTGAGAGGAAAAACCAGAACTGATTTTTTTCCTTCGATTGAGCAGTAGA
This sequence comes from Ophion obscuratus, assembly GCA_964007375.1. Classification (NCBI taxonomy): domain Eukaryota; kingdom Metazoa; phylum Arthropoda; class Insecta; order Hymenoptera; family Ichneumonidae; genus Ophion; species Ophion obscuratus. Next base: position 22,116,786 of record OZ023321.1, on the reverse strand, counting down.
TTGATGACGCGATGAAATGCTTTGAGTAAAAACAAAATTCTTTTTCGGAAAAATGAATTTTATTTCGTAGTTCTGGTTGCCCCCGCAAGAGTTCTGTTGAATATCTTTACAACTTTTCCTCATCAGACAAATATTTACAACGGTACACTCGAGTACATTTTGTGAAGTTGCCCCCACAACGACAAAAAAACGTTAGTCACAACTGAGCTATCGATAAAAAATACATAGAACTCCAGAACTACGTGAGAGGCAACCAGAACGGATTTTTTTCCTTCGACTGAGCAGTAGATTGATGGCGCGATGGAATGCTTTAGATGAAACCAAATTTTTTTTCTCGGAAAAATGGATTTTTTTTCGGAGTTCTGGTTGCCTCCGCAAGAGTTCTGTTAAGTATCATTACAACTGGTCCTTATCAGACAAATATTTACACCGGTACACTCGAGTAAATGTTGTAAAGTTGCCCCCTCCCCCACTCCCCCAAAGAAAAAAATCGGTACTAACGCCAGAACTATCAATATAAACTACATGGAAATCTAGAACTATGTGAGAGGTAACCAGAACTGATTTTTTTTCCTTCGATTGGCAGTAGATTGATGACGCGATGGAATGCTTTGAGTGAAACCAAATTTTTTTTTTGGAAAAATGAATTTTGTTTCGGAGTTCTGGGTGCCCCCACAAGAGTTCTGTAGAATATCTTTACAGCTTTTCCACATCAGACAAATATTTACAACGGTACACTATAGTAAATTTAGAGAAGTTGCCCCCCAACGAAAAAAAAAACCGTTAGTCATAACTGAGCTATCAATAAAAAATACATACAACTCCAGAATTACGTGAGAGGCAACCAGAACGGATTTTTTTCCTTCGACTGAGCAGTACATTGATGGCGCGATGGAATGCTTTAGATGAAACCAAATTTTTATTCTCGGAAAAATGGATTTTATTTCGGAGTTCTGGTTGTCTCCGCAAGAGCTCTGTTAAGTATCTTTACAACTTTTCCTCATCAGACAAATATTTACACCTGTACACTTGAGTAAATTTTGTGAAGTTCCCCCCCCTCCCCCAGCCCCTAACCAAAAAAATCGGCACTAATACCAGAACTATCAATATAAACGACATAGAAATCCAGAACTATGTGAGAGGTAACCAGAACTGATTTTTTTCCTTCGATTGAGCAGTAGATTCATGACGCGATGAAATGCTTTGAGTGAAAACAAATTTTTTTTTCGGAAAAATGATTTTTATTTCGGAGTTCTGGTTGCCCCCGCAAGAGTTCTGTTGAATATGATTAAAACTTTTACTCATCAGACAAATATTTACAACGGTACACTAGAGTAAATTTTGAGATGTTGCCCCCCAACGAAAAAAAACAGTTAGTCATGCCTGAGCTATCAATAAAAAATACATAGAACTCTAGAACTACGTGAGAGGCAACCAGAACGGATTTTTTTCCTTCGACTGAGCAGTAGATTGATGGCGCCACCAACCAAATTTTTTTTCTCGGAAAAATGGATTTTTTTTCGGAGTTCTGGTTGCCTCCGCAAGAGTTCTGTTAAGTATCATTACAACTTTTCCTCATCAGACAAATATTTACACCGGTACACTCGAGTAAATGTTGTAAAGTTGCCCCCCCCCCCCCGCCCACAAAGAAAAAAATCCGTACTAACGCCAGAACTATCAATATCAACTACATGGAAATCTAGAACTAAGTGAGAGGTAACCAGAACTGATTTTTTTCCTTCGATTGCGCAGTAGATTGATGGCGCGATAAAATGCTTTGAGTACACCCAAATGTTTTTTTTGTTTGAAAAATGAGCTGTTTTTGGAGTTCTAGTTGCCTCCGCAAGAGTTCTGTTAAATATATTCTCAACTTTTCCTCATCAGACAAATATTTACAACGTTACATTCGAGTAAATTTTGTGGATTTGACCCCACTATCAAAAAAAAATCGGTACTAACACCAGAACTATCAATATAAACTCGATAGAAATCAAGAACTATGTGAGAGGTAACCAGAACCGATTTTTTTTCCTTCGATTGGCAGTAGATTGATGACGCGATGGATTGCTTTGAGTAAAACCAAATTGTTTTTTCGGAAAAATGATTTTTTTTTCGGAGTTCTGGTTGCCCCCGCAAGAGTTCTGTTGAACATCTTTACAACTTTTCCTCATCAGACAAATATTTACAACGGTACACTAGAGTAAATTTTGGGAAGTTGCCCCCCAACGAAAAAAAAACGTTAGTCATAACTGAGCTATCAATAAAAAATACATAGAACTCCAGAACTACGTGAGAGGCAATCAGAACGGATTTTTTTCCCTCGACTGAGCAGTACATTGATGGCGCGATGGAATGCTTTAGATGAAACCAAATTTTTATTCTCGAAATAATGGATTTTTTTTCGGAGTTCTGGTTGCCTCCGCAAGAGTTGTGTTAAGTATCTTTACAACTTTTCCTCATCAGACAAATATTTACACCTGTAAACACGAGTGAATTTTGTGAAGTTCTCCCCCCCCCCCAGCCCCTAACAAAAAAAATCGGCACTAACACCAGAACTATCAATATAAACTACATAGAAATCCAGAACTATGTGAGAGGTAACCAGAAATTATTTTTTTCCTTCGATTGAGCAGTAGATTGATGACGCGATGAAATGCTTTGAGTGAAAACAAATTTTTTTTTCGGAAAAATGAATTTTATTTCGGAATTCTGGTTTCCCCCGCAAGAGTTCTGTTAAGTATCTTTACAACTTTTCCTCATCAGACAAATATTTACACCTGTACACTCGAGTAAATATTGTGAAGTTCCCCCCCCCCCCCCCCCAGCCCCTAACCAAAAAAATCGGCACTAATACCAGAACTATCAATATAAACTACATAGAAATCCAGAACAATGTGAGAGGTAACCAGAACTGATTTTTTTCCTTTGATTGAGCAGTAGATTGATAACGAGATGAAATGCTTCGAGTGAAAGCAAATTTTTTTTTCGGAAAAATGAATTTTATTTAGGAGTTCTGGTTGCCCCCGCAAGAGTTCTGTTGAATATCTTTACAACTTTTCCTTATCAGACAAATATTTACAACGGTACAATATAGTAAATTTTGAGAAGTTGCCCCCCAACGAAAAAAAACCGTTAGTCATAACTGAGCTATCAATAAGCAATACATAGAACTCCAGAACTACGTGAGAGGCAACCAGAACAGATTTTTTTCCTTTGACTGAGCAGTAGATTGATGGCGCGATGGAATGCGTTAGATGAAACCAGATTTTTTTTCTCGGAAAAATGGATTTTTTTTCGGAGTTCTGGTTGCTTTTGCAAGAGTTCTGTTAAGTATCTTTACAACTTTTGCTCATCAGACAAATATTTACCCTGGTACACTCGAGTACATGTTGTAAAGTCGCCCCCCCCCGCCCCAAAGAAAAAAATCGGTACTAACACCAGAACTATCAATATAAGCTACATAGAAATCCAGAACTATGTGAGAGGTAACCAGAATTGATTTTTTTCCTTCGATTGAGCAGTAGATTGATGGCGCGATAAAATGCTTTGAGTAGACCCAAATTTTTGTTTGTTTGAAAAATGAGCTTTTTTTTTGGAGTTCTAGTTGCCTCCGCAAGAGTTCTGTTAAATATATTCTCAAGTTACATTCGAGTAAATTTTGTGGAGTTGAGCTCACTAACAAAAAAAAAAATCGGTACTAACACCAGAACTATCAATATAAACTAGATAGAAATCCAAAACTATGTGAGAAGTAATCAGAACTGATTTTTCCCCCTTTGATTGGCAGTAGATTGATGACGCGATGGAATGCTTTGAGTGAAACCAATTTTTTTTTTCGGAAAAATGATTTTTTTTTTTTTCGGCGTTCTGGTTGCTCCCGCAAGAGTTCTGTTGAATATCTTTACAACTTTTCCTCATCAGACAAATATTTACAACGGTACACTCGAGTAAATTTTGTGAAGTTGCCCCCACAACGAAAAAAAACCGTTAGTCACAACTGAGCTATCAATAAAAAATACATAGAACTCCAGAACTATGTGAGAGGCAACCAGAACGGATTTTTTTCCTTCGACTGAGCAGTACATTGATGGCGCGATGGAAAGCTTCAGATGAAACCAAATTTTTTTTTCTCGGAAAAATGGATTTTTTTTTTCGGAGTTCTGGTTGCCGCCGCAAGAGTTCTGTTAAGTATCTTTACAACTTTTCCTCATCAGACAAATATTTACACCGGTACACTCGAGTAAATTTTGTAAAGTTACCCCCCCTGCCCTAACGAAAAAAATCGGTACTATCACCAGAACTATCAATATAAACTGCATAGAAATCCAGAACTATGTGAGAGGTAACCAGAACTGATTTTGTTTCCTTTGATTCTGCAGTAGATTGATGACGCGATGAAATGCTTTGAGTGAAACCAAATTTTTTTTCGGAAAAATGAATTTTATTTCGGAGTTCTGGTTGCCCCCGCAAGAGTTCTGTTGAATATCTTTACAACTATTCCTCATCAGACAAATATTTACAACGGTACACTAGAGTAAATTTTGAGAAGTTGCCCCCCAACGAAGAAAAAAACCGTTAGTCATAACTGAGCTATCAATAAAAAATACATAGCACTCCAGAACTACGTGAGAGGCAACCATATCGGATTTTTTTCCTTCGACTGAGCAGTAGATTGATAGCGCGATGGAATGCTTTAGATTTAACCAGATTTTTTTCTCGGAAAAATGGATTTTTTTTCGCAGTTCTGGTTGCTTCCGCAAGAGTTCTGTTAAGTATCTTTACAACTTTTAGTCATCAGACAAATATTTACACCGGTACACTCGAGTAAATGTTGTAAAGTCGCCCCCCCCCCCGCCCCCTAACGAAAAAAATCGGTACGAACACCAGACCTATCAATATAAACTACATAGAAATCCAGAACTGTGTGACAGGTATCCAGAACTGATTTTTTTCCGTCGATTGAGCAGTAGATTGATGACGCGAAAAAATGCATTGAGTGAAAACATTTTTTTTTTCCGAAAAATGAATTTGAATTCATAAAAGTGGATTTAATTGGTATCAAAATTTTGTTCTTTTTGTGTGCTAATTTTGTGCTCCATTTAAAAAAATTTCTGCTCTTGTCGTTTCTCGGGTAATTAGCAATCAAAAGTGCCCTGTTGGCTCAACATCAAGCTAGCAGAGCACTCAATGATCTTTGCGATATTGAAGAATGGAACTACGTGATATTTATGTGCTTTACGAATATCGAAGAGCCAAACCCCTATTTTTTTCGCCCGATATAGACCCTCAAAAAACCCTCCAAGACGAGCATATACGATTTTTTGTATATTCTGAAATGAAAATATATCATATTCATGTGCATTTTATGTGCTCTACGAATACCCAAGAGCCAAACCGCTTAAAACGAAAATTTCTCCCAAAACCACCGCTACGAGACCCAAGCTACCCGCAAATACGAGTATTGGCTATTTTTTCGATATCTCCCAATCAAAGTACAGTACTACCTCTCTAAGAGAGCCCTCGCTAAGAGAGAATTTCCCCGCCGTTCCGCTTGAGCGCATTTTATGGCTTCCCCCACCTAGCTCGAGCTGTCCAGTGTACCCGAGGCCTCTCGAGTTTGTCGCGGACAACTCGATGGATGGTGGGGGAAGGCTTCGGCGACGAATTTCTCGAGAATTTCTTCCCCTAACCGCCCTAGACCGCTCTCTTAGAGAGGTAGTACTGTAGTTAACATTTATGTGCTTTTTATGCGCTCTACGAATATCCATGAGCCAACCCGCTAAAACGAAAATTCCTCCCAAAACCACCTCTACAAGACGCAAACTACCCGACTATACAAGTATTGGCTGTTTTTTCGATATCGCAAAATCAAAATAGTCCACATTTATGTACTTTTTATGTGCTCTACGAATATCCCAGAGCCAAACCGCTAAAACGGAAATTTCTTCCAAAACCACCTCTACAAGACCCAAACTACCCGCCAATACTCGTTCGTATATTACGCCAATACCCGCCGATATTCATATACGACATAAAAAGCACATAAATGTGGACTACTTTGATTTAGCGATATCGAAAAAATAGCCAACACTCGTATTGGCGGATAGTTTGGGTCTTGTTGAGGTAGTTTTGGGAGAAAGTCTTGTTTTAGCGGTTTGGCTCATGGATATTCGTAGAGCACATAAAAAGCACGTAAACGTGGACCGCTTTGATTTTGCGATATCGAAAAAATGACCAATACTCGTATTGGCGGGTAGCTTGGGTCTTGTAGGGTTGGTTTAGAGAGAAATGTGTGCTTTAGCAGTTTGGCTCTTGGATATTCGCAGAGCACATAAAAGCACATAGATGTGGACTACTTTAGTTTAGCAACATCGCAAAAATAGCCAGTACTCGTATTGGCGGGTAGTTTGAGTCTTGTAGAGGTCGTTTTGGGAGAAATTCTTGTTTTAGCGGTTTGGCTCATGGATATTCGTAGAGCACATAACAAGCACATAAATGTTGACTGCTTTGATTTTGCGATATCGAAAAAATAACCAATATTCGTATTGTGCGGGTAGCTTGGGTCTTGTAGGGGTGGTTTTGGGAGAAATTTGCATTTTAGCGGTTTCGCTCTTGGATATTCATAGAGCACACTACTTTCATTTAGCAATATCGAAAAAATAGCCAATACTCGTATTTGCGGGTAACTTGGGTCTTTTGTAGGGATGGTTTCGAGAGAAATTTTCGTTTCAGCGGTTTGGCTTATGGATATTCGTAGAGCACATAAAAAGCACATAAATGTGGACTACTTTGATTTTGCGATATCGAAAAAATAACTACTACTCGTATTGGCTGCTAGCTTGGGTCTTGTAGGGGTGGTTTCGGGAGAAATTATCATTTTAGCGGTTTGGCTCTTGAATATTCGTAGAGCACATAAAAAGCAGATAAATATGATGTATTTTCATATCAGAATATCCAAAAAATTGGTATATGCTCTTATTGGAGGGTCTTTTAAGGGTCTATATCGGCCGAAAAAAGATAAATAGGGGTTTGGCTGTTCTATATTCGCAAAGCACATAAAAAGCACATAAATATCACGTAGTTTCATTATTAGATATGGCAAAGATCATTAAGTACTCTGCTAGCTTGATGGTAAGCCAACAGAGCACTTTTGTTTTCTAATTTCCCGCTAAACGACAAGAGCACAAAAATTTTAAATGGAGCACAAAATTAGCACATAAAAAGAACAAAATTTTGATACCAATTAAATCCACTTTGGGGACATTGCTCTGCTAGCTTTATGGAGGTTTTCCTTTTGCGGTTTCAGCTACTCAATCGGCCGGAATCATGTCAGCAGTGGAGGAATTTTTTTTTTGGCGCCTCCGAAGGCAGCGCATAAGTCGCTTCGATCGCAATATTTTTCAATGAAAAAATTATGTAACATCGATCAAATATAGCCAAATATATTCTTAATTTTCCAAAATATTTAATTGCGTTTAGAAAGTTTAAACATTTTAACTGCCAAAAAATTCCCGAAAAGCACCCAAATTTTCTGCATTCACACTGAAATAGCCCCTTAAAGATTGTTTGGGTTACATAAATACATAAACTGTTTTTAAAATGTATTTCGAAAGGGTATTTATTAACCCTTAGTAGTCACACTTAGCTGGAATCACATTATAGTCACTTAAATTGTTACAAATAATGAAATAATGCATTGAGCGATGTGAAAAAAATAGTGAGGTACAATTTGAACCTTGTTTACTACAAGGATATTGGTTAGAAATCAAAAATTAAATTTTAAATATGCAAAAAAAACGTAAAACACGACTTTTTTTTACAAAAATTGCTGTAACTCTTGTAATTATTGACAAAAAAATGTTTTAAATGGTTTTATTATCTCGAAACAATGTACTTCGAAATAGACATAGCAGTTTCTGTGGACTTTTCAAAAAGTATATTTATATCATCCAACGCAGGTGCGATTGAGGAGGAAAGAATGAAACGCTTACGCATATAAAAAAATGTATGTTTTATTGAAAAAAAAAAGTTGTACGGATCCAAAATAATTTATTTGGGTCCCGTGGACCCAGTGTGACCATTAAGGGTTAAGTGTACCAACTTTTATACCAATATCTATAATATAAACCTGTGAAAAAAATGCATGAAAATAGCCTTTTTTAGCGTCTAAAGTGAGAAGACCCCTTTACATTTATGTTTATTTGACTCCGGTCCGCGGGCCACAACACGACCCCCGGCCAAATGAATATATGGCAAACTTTACGGAGTCCGTTAGTTCGATATTCTCAATCGCGCAAAGTCATTTGTCTCGGATCGCTCGTATCTCTTCGTCCGTAGTTCCGTGAGGTCGCCGATCTTCCGCACGCGAGATCGGAAAAGCATCGGCGATTCGGCCGCGGAGTCCCTCGGCAGTTGGTGTCGGCCAAGGCGCACATTCCGCACAGCCGGCGCCCGTTTTCTCCAAAGTCAAACTTTACAGCGGGGGACGACGTGATCGGCGAGAGAGCCGGCAGGCAAGCCGTGCTCTCAGAGCCACATGTGCGATTTCGAACGTGCGTACTATACGGATGTAGGGTATATACGCGGTGGTGTCGAGCGCGTTATGACTACTCGTTGACGAGAACGCGTTTTCGACCCGAATATACGCGTGCACCCCACCAACTTCCGCCCCCTACATTACTCACATTTGAGAATCCTGCGTCTCTGCGGTTCAACTTTGCTCGCTTTTCCATGCCTCAGGATTCTCTGTATTTCCGACATCACACGCAGGGTCCGTGGCACTCGAGCGATCCTTTTCTCGTATCGAATTGTCGCGAGCATTGCAGCTGTCGACAACCGTCGATACAATCGTCGTAGACTCTTTTCGCTGAGCTCATTGTTTTATCAATAATATAAGTTGATTTAAGAATAATCAACATATCTTGATGACGACGTGTACGATTTGTTGCGATATTTGCAGATGTTTTTTGCAATGTGTTATATTTGGGTAGACAAAAATGTATGACCTTTTTTTATTGGCTTGAATTACGTAAAATGGGGTTACTTTGAACAGATTTTGGAAGTTTTTTGTAGCTTATTTTCTTTTAACATTTGGAATTCCACCTTTTTTTGCTCCAACAAACTAATGTGTCCTTTGGCTATCAAATGTATAAGGAAGTCAAGCCCCTTCACACAATTTTATGTTTTTTTTTTGCGTCAAAGTAATCTCGAGTGTGGGACTTCTTTGACAAGGCATTGAAATGCAACTTATGTCAAAGATCAAGGGTTACTTTCACATCATTTTGATAAAAAAAAAATATTTCATGCATTATACATGGAATTTAATTGAAAACAACGATTTTTTACAATTAAATTGTCATCTTTATTGAGGGAGGACACCACTGTGACGGGCCGAAAAAGGGTCGTTTTTACCGATTTTTTTTGTCTACTAGATTCTTTATTTGGTATTCGGAAAAAGGTATGTTATTAAACATTTATTCAATTTATTTCGTGTCAATTTTTATTTCAAAAAAATTACACGAAAATAAAACAAAATGGTTGTCTCAAAACCATGTTTTTGAAATCAGCTCGCAGCAGAACTCGAACAATTTTCGTCCAATCGACTTGAGATTTTCGCTGTAGCTTTTCAGATTGCTTTGACAGTCAGTACGAACGCTTTTTTCGATTAATTGAAAATTGTATAAGTATATCACTTTTGATATGAACATTACGATCGAAAAAAATGAACTTTTTTCAACCTCGTCGCTCTTCTTTAAAATTCATTTTAAATTTATTCAGTTGACAAATCATTTTTGTTTGCATGATTCTTTGTTTTTTATACCTAAAAAACCTAAGGGTTCTTTTGACCTCGTATTTTATTGCTTTCTTTAAAAAGTATTCCAAAGAAAACGGTCGAAAATGAGCAGTTACAGTGGTGTTCTCACTTAAGGAAACATTTTACATATAAATATCAAGTACCTAGGGTATTATCATAGGCACTTAATCAGTCTCATAATTATCATTGAGATCAAAATAAACTTGAGCAATATTACAATCAACATTAGCAACATTATAATAAACTTTAACACCAAATTGTTGTTAAAATATATTTTGTCGCTCTGTTAAAGTAACCCCAAAAACTGTTAGTTACCCTTGATGTCAAAGTAACCCCGTTTTACGGTATGTATGAACATTACAAGAATGCTATACCTACAAAAGGAGTTAGACGCGATTTTTTTTATTTTTCATTTCATGGAGCTTTTTTTCCGGAGTGCCTTCGAGTGCTTTGAAACGGACGAAACAGCCTATACTGAGAAAGTAGCAATTTGGAGTCGTTTTGTGAAGTCGTTGTACAAAAAATATACAATGACCTGACAATTCAAGATCTGCTATCAAAATACCGCGGTGGGTATACGCAGAATTCAAATGATAGCTTCAACTCGGTCGTGTGGGTGATAACTCCTAATTCACTTTTCAAACTGTAAACACGTTTTTCTCGAGAGCACGTTTCTGAAATTGGGAGGACGCATAATTCGGGCACTTTTCATCGGGTTGACTAGAATTTTTAATTGTAGCTTCTTAGACAGATTCTTTAGAGAAATACACACGATTTTTGTGATTCGTCAATAATTCTCGTATTTATATATAAATTAAAGTCGATTTTTTAACGAAAACGAAAAATGTATTCAAAATGAAGTCATTTTGAGGGAAAAAAAACAATATTCAATAATCGTGATTTCTTCTTTAGCAAAACTAGTCAACGATGAAATTTTCTTGTTCTAGTTGCTATCCATAAAATATCTGCGCCCTGCCGCAAAGCGCCTAAAAAAAGCTCTTAGTGTAGCTACAATAAGCCGCCATTTTGTATTGTTTTTGTATACTTCAACACCTTTAGGATAAACTTTTCAAACCCCATTTTGATTGCATTTTTTAGTGTTCTCAAAAAAAATCCCAAAAAAGTTTCATTTTTCGGTGAACCTCATAGATGTAAGGCCTTAATGATAATTGGTGCCTACAATTTGCTGCACGCGATCGCGGCCAAGAACGATAGGTGTTTAAGGAGCCAATATATTATATCTCCTTTTCTCCCAAAAACGGCACTTATATGGTTGTCCGACAATAATTATGAGGAAGTAGAATATTATTCTAAGTTACTGGATTATGATATATATATATATATAATTTAATATAATGACGTAAACGTTCAGGAAATGTATAAAATATCATTTATTCCATACTTTACCTAGGCAGTCTATACAATACCAAATGTACAGTCGGCACAGTGTTTAATAGATGCGGTTGGCGATAGAGCGCGCGGGCCTAACCCAAGCAAACCCAAATAAAATGTCACAATAGTTCAACATGTAGGGAATGTTGAACTATGGAAGATTCCAACAAACCCAAACAAAATGTCATAATATTTCAACATGTAAGAACAACTGAATACCATTCTATTGAAACGATTTATTGAATTGACGATTTTGAGCAAAGAAAAGATATTTTATTTGTCCATAATTGTATACTTTACCTGATCTCCTAATGGCATTCTATATGATTCCTAGGTATTGCATACATTACCGGGGTACAGTATGTAATGGTTAAAGATAGATGAAATATTTTATACGTTGCCTTCGTGAATCCGATATTGTAATAGAACGACTAGGTACTCTATAAAATGCGTGCATTATACACATCGCCGGGAACGTATATAATTCATATAATATTATTGCAGTATTGTATCATGTAAATATTATACACACACACACACACACACACACACACACACACACGAGGGTGGGGTGAAAAGTTTCTGGCCTGACCAAGAGATGGTGCCACTAGGTCTAATTTTGGAGCGGCGTCCTACAGTACCATTCCTACCGAGCTTGTATGTACAGTTTCAGCCCAATCGCTACGTTAGTTTGCATTTGAGAGCACATTGCGCGAGACGCTTCCGTTGTTTTCGTAAAAATGGAGAAATTGGAAAAACGTGCTGTCATCAAATACTTCCATTTGAAAGGTTTTACACCAAAACAAATAAAAGAAGAGATGGATTCAGCACTAGGAGACTCCTCCCCATCATATTCAACTATTAACAGTGGGTTTCTGAATTTAAAATGGGTCGTGTAAGCACCTCTGACGAGCCTCGCTCAGGACGGCCCGTTGAAGTCACAACTTCAAAGATGATTGAAAAAATGCATAAAATAGTGTTGGAAGACCGCAGGTTGAAAGTTCATGAGATAGCTGAGACCTGTAGGATGTCAGCTGAACGTGTGCGAAATATTTTGCACAACCATTTGAACATGGAAAAGCTGTGTGCAAGGTGGATGCCGCGTTTGCAAACGCTCGACCAAAAACTGCTTCGAAAAACCATTTCTACCGACAATTTGGCGCTGTATAGGCGTAATCCAAACGAATTTTTGCGTCGATTCATAACTGTTGATGAGACATGGGTCCACCACTACACTCCTGAAAATAAAGAAGAGTCAAAACAGTGGGTTGGAAAAGGGGAACCAACCCCAAAGAAGGCAAAAACAATTTTATCGGCAAACAAGGTTATGGCTACTGTTTTTTGGGATGCGAGAGGAATTATATACATTGATTACCTTGAAAAGGGTAAGACTATCACTGGTCAATACTACGCTGAGTTATTGCAACGTTTGAAGCACGAGGTGCAAATTAAACGACCTCATTTGGCGAAGAAAAAAGTTTTGTTTCATCACGATAACGCACCAGCGCATTCGTCGATTTTTGCCATGTCCAAAATCCACGAATTGAAGTTTGAATTGATGCCGCATCCTCCCTACTCTCCAGACTTAGCCCCCAGCGACTATTACCTGTTTCCTAACCTCAAAAAATGGCTTGGCGGAAAAAGATTTAAGAGCAACAAAGAAGTTATCGAAGCGGTAAATCAGTATTTTGAGGAGCTTGACGAATCTACGTTTAAAACTGGTATAACTAAATTAGAACACTGTTATGAGAAATGTATCAGTGTTGATGGAGATTATGTTGAAAAATAAAGCAAAAAAATGTTTAAACATCGTTTTTCTTGGTCAGGCCGGAAACTTTTCACCCCACCCTCGTACACAGGGTGTCCCTCTTATCTCCGCCACCCGAAATAACTCGGTAATTATCCTCTTTCTAATAGTAATAATACTATTTCAACGACAATAAGTAGAATTATAAATAATAATGCTAAGTTGGCAGAATTCTCGATCGATCGTTAAGATCAGAGATCGGTATACGCAACCGTTGAAACGGGAAGGCGTACGTTTTGCATATATACAAAGAATCATCATCTCTATACTTAGAGGGTGCACAAAGCATCAATCAATGTCGCACTCGAGCTCGAAGGTGGCAATCGTTAATGCACCTGCTCCATCGATTACAGCTAATTATCATTATATCGCATAAATCGAGCCTCGGCTAGTATCGACGGTTAATTATTGTGGTACAGGGATAAACGGATACTCGTATTCAATTACGATCTGATTTTCAGTTGAAACTCGAGCGTACGTATAAACACCGCGCGCACGATACTTATACGAGGTCTCGAGGGGGGTGATTAATAATTGATAATGGGCTGTTCGATCAGCCGCCAGACCGGAACGAACTCGGACGAACGTAAGAGCTCTTTTAGGGGGGCAGTTAGTTAGACGATCGCGAGGGTCGGGGGAGCAGGGAGAGAAGGATAGTGCACGGGAGAACGTCAAAGTTTAATAAGCATCCTAAGATCACGCGTTATACGGACGCGAGAGGCGAGAGAGTTCGACGCGAGCTTTGCAAGGGATATATCACAGATGTGTACGTCCGTTTATACCCGTGGGTGAGTGGGCGCGCTTCTGTGGGTTGGAAAGCAATAAAACTGCGGCAATAACGGGAAAATGTACGTTCGATGCTCATTCCGCTATTCGCTGAGGGGCTTTGCCTCGCAAGCTCTCTCGTATTTTTGGCAATTTCATCTTTTTCCAATGCCTCCGAAAAAAAAACGAAAGAACGAGTACATCGAATAATTCGTTGGAATTCATGGTGCTTAATGTTCGGAAAAATGTTTAGATCAAATAATCATCACCGTTTATCATTATCCAATAATATGTCAAAAGTTATTCATAATCGTGAAATAATTGTCCTAAATATGCCATCTTCAAAAAGAGCAGAAAAGAACAAAAATCTGGGTTATGTAAAGCAATTAATTTTAAAGGAATAAGTAAGATGATTGAAAAATCGTTTGGACATTTATTTGTATGTACAATAACAAAGTTGTGTACCGAATTTCATTCGAAAATATGAATAATTAAAGAAGTTATCAATAAGCTCGTGAAAGACCTTTGAACATGAAGGACTAAACGGCGTATTTAATTTTGTCCACCCGGTCGATGACCCGAAACAAAAAAAAACCAATATTTCTTCTAAAAATAGATAATATAGGCTAAGACTTGACCGAGCTTTTTTGTTATTGTGTTTCCGTTAGCAAAAAAAACTTTAATTTGTTTCTCTTTTTTTTCAAGAAAAATGACATCGTTATTGTTAATAACTCGTGAAAAAAAATGGTACAGGGAAAAACGTCGGTCAAGACTAAACTATTATGAGGCCGTCCGTAAATTATGTAATTTAAAAATAGGGGGAGGGGGTCCTGGTTGTTGGATGACGGTAATGATAATTGGATTGTGACGATTGGAAGGATTTAATGATTGGGGGGGGGTAAAATCCGAAAAAATCGATGACGTAATAAACGGACGGCCTCTATCACACTGAATAAATGTATCAAATGTCAAAAATCAAGCCGTTCATTAGACGTTGAAAAATCGTGAGAAATCGTCGAGAACCATTTTGAAAAAAACATTTTCGAGAAAGGCGCCCCGAGTAGAAATATTGTCAGACTGGCCTGATACTTAATCCAGGCCTGATCATGCTGTAGCACGGAGGCCTTACTTAAGGTATGTCTTAATTTGCCTGATTCGGCTGGTATCAGGCCATAGTCAGGCAACTGGACGGTCTCCTCCAGTTGCCTGAACCAAGCAACCGAATTTACGGCTCAAGTCAATTCGCTGGCATTAGGCGATGGTCAAGCAACTGGACTTGTACAGTTTAGCGTTTAACACTTGCCTAACCTCACCCGAGAGAAGCACGAGACATATACATAAGTTTTTATAACACTTAATATTTTACAAACACTTTTAAAATTCTTATATCTATTAGTATAAATTAATTTAAATCTATGACTGTGAATTTATTAAAAATTTATGACTATAAATTAACATATGACTATAAAATAATCATGTGCAGGTTAACCCGGACAGGATAGGCCAAACAAATAATGGTACGTTTGCAGCGAAGTTTCGTTCAGTAAACGTAATACCATTGGTGAAGGTTAGTCCATTCGAAATGCATTTCGAATGTACATTGCATTTACTGAACTGTACCACGCTGTCAAATTACCATTGTTCGGTTGGCCTACGGTGTCCGGGTTGACCTGCACCGATGAATGTGATGCCATCGGTGCAGGTTACCCTGGACTGCGTAAGCCACGCGAACAATGGTAAGCTGACTGCGTAGTTCAGTCCCGTGGATGTAATGCCATCGGAGAAGGTTAGCCTGTATAGCAAAGGCCAAACAAATTATGGTAAGTTGACAGCGTAGTTCAGTTCAGTGAATGTAATGCCATCGGTGCAGGTTAGTCTATTCGAAATGCACTTCGAAAAGACATTACACTCACTGAACTGTACTATGCTGTCAACATACCACTATTTGGTTGGCCTCCCGAGTGGAAAACGTAACTCATCACCGCCTAGCCACAAGCTAGTAAAGTGATGTTTCGAATCGCCATTAGCTAGCCGTCTTAGCAATTGACTACCCAACTTTGTAACGCTTTGGTCCTCTAGTAACTGAATACAAAAAATTAGATGGTGACTAGATAGAAAGAAATATCCCAAGGCTGTATTATATTTCTGACCTAGCCATGACAGTTTTTTCAGCTAGCGACTGGGAATAAAAAATTAGGTGGCAATTAGATAAAAAAAATTTGCAGCTATATATTTATCTTTTAGTGATTTTTTTTCACATTATTCACATCATTGGATCCTTTTACGATGTTCTTCGTTGTTCATTAATTGGAGTTATGATATTAGCGCTGCAAACATATTAATGGTTTAATTTTAAATTATCTCAGACAAACGCTTACGCCGTAACGTGGTTTCGAACCCGGGACCTCTGGGTGATGAGTTGTGACGTTGTCCGCTGAGCCAATTCTACTTGTTTAATTTCTGAATTTTCTAATCGTCTACATATGTTACACTGCACGATGTCAGATTATGGAAAAATGGGTGGATTAACAAATGTAAATAACATTATCGAATCAATGACTCAATTGCGTTCGTATTGAGAGCGACAATCGCATAGAATTACATAATCTTTAATTGTATTTGTCCGATCATTTATTCCGGCCAGTGCGGCCACAGTTGGGAAGTGTTGGCTAGGTCATCGCGAGATACCGACTTGAGGATTTTATTCATTCGCAACGTCATCTGTAACTCAAGTTGCTTAACAAACCATGAGCCAATCGCTCGATGGAACTACACGTATTCACATAATCACACTTTGTCATTTGTGACCAAGATCGGCTGGGCAGTGACAAGCCAAGGGGTGCACAGCAGCAGTTAGCGGGCTAGATCATGGCGAGGTACCTACTTGAGAATTTTTGCATTCGCAACGCCATCTGTAACTCAAGTTGCTTAGTCAGCCATGAGCCAATCGCTCGATAGAACTACACGTAGTCACATAACCATACATTATCATTCGTGACCAAGCTCGGCTGGGCAGTGACTAGCCAAGGGGTGCACAGCCGCATAGCTGGCTAGGTCATGGCGAGATACCTACTTGCAAGTAGGTACCTCGCCATGAGAATGCTTGCATTCGCAACGCCATCTGTAACTCATGTTGCTTAGCCAGCCATGAACCAATCGCTCGATGGAACTACATGTAGTCACATAACCACACTTTGTAATTCGTGACCAAGATCGGCTGGGCAGTGACTAGCCAAAGGGCGCAAAGCCGCAGTTAGCTAGTGTTGGCTAGGTTATGGCGTCATGCCCACTTGAGAATTTTTTTCGTTTGCAAAGCTATCTCAAACTCAAGTTAGCTAGCCAGCCATAAGTCATTCGCTAGATCGATGGAACTCCACGTAGTCAGATAACCTTACTTTGTCATTTGTGGCCAGCATCAGCTGGGCAGTGACTAGACAAGGGCTGGATAACAAAACATTCACAATATTACTAGCACATATCGAGCCAACCATTGGTCAGTTCGTATGAGCTTAAGTGGGCGAGCCAGTTACTAGGTCGTAACTCAGACAGGCTAGAACAATTTCTACTCGGGCTACGCTGTACAGACTGACCTGTACCGATGGTATCACATTCACCGGACTGCATTACGCAGTCGACTTACCGTTTTTGGGGTGCCCTACGCTGTCCGGGGTAACCTGCACCGATGGCATCATATTCATCGGTCGGCCTACGCTGTCCGAACTGACCTGCACTGATGGCATCACATTAATCGGTTAGCCGATGCTGACCGGGCTAACCTGCACGAATACAACCCCATTCACCGATTGGCCTATGCTGTCCGGGCTAACCTGCACCGATGGCATCACATTCAACGATTGACCTATGCTGTCCGGTCTAACCTGCACCAATGGCAACACATTCATCGTAGTGGACAGCGTAGGCCAACCAAATATTTTTTATTTAATTAAATTTTTATTTGATTCAATTTTTATTTTACTTTTATTTCATTTCATTTTTTACTTTATTTAAGGCTTTCTTTATAATTTCGTGCCTTTTTCTATTTTGAATATTGGTGGCACTTTTTATTTCAAGAATAAATCGGTCTTCCTGAGCAGGGCTGCATTCCATCATCCTGAGTAGACCACGATTTGTCACATTGATGAAGCCTTAAAAAAATGAAGCACTGATGAGGCCTTGGTTTTTTACTCTGATCAGGCCTTGATTTTTTACGCTGATCAGGCCTCGGTTTTGTACCCCGATTATGCCTTGATTTTGTACTCTGATCAGACCTTGATCTTTTACCCTGATTAGGCCGAGGTCAGGGATTGTGTTTCAAAAATGATCGGGGCTTGATAAAAAAATCCTGATCAGGGCCGGATAACGAAATCAGGATGCCTGATCAGGTCTTTATTGCAGCCGGAGCAAGGTTTCTACTCAGGGCGTTCATAGTTCTACTATCAGTTCTATCGCTGTAATAATTTTACCTTGAATCCGCGATTCCTGCACCATATGTTGGACCTCCCTCTTCAATTGTAGTTGCCTCAAGCGACGAACGATTTTTCCAAACTTTCACAGTAGCCCCTCAAAGTGTCTCAGATCAGTCTCAATCAGAACTCGATTACCTTCAACAAATTACCAAATTCTCCGATTTATCTGTTGGTTATTGATTTTAAAAAACCCCAAACACCGATAGGTAGTTCTCATCAGTATTCTAAGATGCAAAATATTTCGTGTCGGTGTTCATTCAACGATGTTTCGTTGATCCGGGTCTCTTGTTTGTCCGTGTACGTTTACTCCCCCTTACCTGTTCGAAGATAAGAAGTTTGCGCCGCAACCATACCTCACACAGTGGGTAGTTTAGAACTCATAGAGACGTCGGGTGTCCAGCCATAGTTCGACAGCTTCGACTGCGGGACCAATTACTACCGCATTAAATCAATGTTCCGTCGTACGAGACCCAAAGCCATTTCGGCATCCCGGTAATAAACCGCGAGCCAACGTATGTCCAATTGGAACGAAGTATGCTAGTCCTCGCACACACACACACACACACACACTCACACTCACACACACACACACACACACACACACACACACACACACACACACACACACACACACACACACACACACACACACACACACACACACACACACACACACACACACACACACACACACACACACACACACACACACACACACACACACACACACACACACACACACACACACCTATACATATATATATATATATAGGATCAAGGGAGTATTAGAAAAGTCTCGTGCGTGAACTCACCCCGCATACTTGCGTCGTCTTTCTCACCCTCCAGCAAAGCTCGAAACACTCGGAGAATCGGCAGAAACGCGTTAGGGATGTTTCTAGGTGGAAAATGCCGTATACTGGCGGCCCCTGTCTCGGTCTTGTGAGAAGAAATAGCACTGTGGATGGAAGAAAGACAGAGAAAGAGCTCGGCTATGTGGCTCAGAGGAATGTGTTCTCCTGTCGTAATATTTGGCTTTAAATCATGTCCCGTTGACAGATACCCATAACCGAGAGAACACAGACGATCGCGCTACTCGTGCTTGGCTACTGCGCCTCCGGGCCCAACGAAGCACCACCGTACACGAAGGCTGATCCACTTGGCACCCTGCACGTTCCATGTACAGGATCAGTCTCCCCCTGCTTCATCCCTCTGTCTCTCTCAACCTTTATGCCAGTCCTCGCAATCTAGCTCCATGCATACCTAGCCTGCGACACCCCTATTTTCCTATTGCACGCTGATAGAAGCAGAAGGTATTCAAAGGGAACTAACAGGGAGGGGCAAGGCTGAGCCAAATTCTGAAACGCAAGGGAATCGGACAGACTTCGATTTATGGCTTCATTAAATTATTATCCAACGCCTCATCATATTTGCATCTATATATATGTGTCGCATTCCAAACGATATAATGATAAATTGCCAACGAAGTTCATACCGAGTCCCGTAGGAATGAGGCCGCGGAAAGGGGGCAGCGCCGGCTGCCACTTGGCATATATTTCGGTTGATGACAAGCATGCCCTGTGTTGGAATACCGCCCACCGCCGAGTGGTGGGCGGTATTTCAGCATTATTCCGGCATTGCCAAAAATGCAAATTCATTTTTCGTTGGTAGAGATACTTTTTTTGTAACGTTGGAGCGAATTTTTTGTATTGGTTTTTCTTCCGTTAAGGGGCTATACCAGTGTGACACGTTCAAAGAATCGATTTTTTTGTGCCTTTATCGACAGTTTGTACTTTCAAGAATATCATTATCATTTATATCATTTTATCTTGCAACAATCGGTAGTTAAATCTTTAAAAGCGTTTTTCTCGAGATGAGTTTTTTCAATTTTGCTGACATTGTAACTCAAAGAGCAATTATCCGATTGACTTGAAAATTGAACTGAGTACTCTTGAATGTACTTACTCTACAATGACGCAGGATATTTTTGATTGGATGAAAATTGACGATTTGGCATTGAAAAAAATGAACATTTTATAGACAAGAAAACAGACTTTTTTCATAACTACGCCGTTTAGTTAGATTTTGATATTTTTCGAAAATCCTACGTCATGGTACAGGAAATACCTTCCATTTTTTCCTTTTTCGGTTTCAGCTACTTAATCGGCCGGAATCATGTCAGCAGTGGAGGAACTTTTTTTTGACGCCTCCGAAGGCAGAGCATAAGTCGCTTGGATCTCAATATTTTTCCATGAAAAAAATATGTAATATAGCTGAAATATAGCCAAATATATTCTTAATTTTCCGAAACATTTAATTGAGTACTTTTCTTCCAAAAAAATTCCCGAAAATCACTCAAATTTTCAGCGTTCACACTGGTATAGCCCCTTAACAAGTGTCAATTCGAAAGATCAAATTTTTTTTGCCGCGCTGCCCACATAGGAAGGCTGCGCGGAAAAAAATGACAAAAAAAAGGACGTCGAGGTCCGTACGTTGAGGCACTCACCCAAGCGCGAGATTAGGCTCGCCCGGACAATTTACGACGACGATCTTATTCATCGTCGGAGCTTTCATATAAAAGCTTTTTCCTGTAAGCCGCGACACGCGCTTTGCGACCGAGAGAAATATATACCTATGTGTGTATAAATATATATATATATATATATATATATATATACGTATAGGGATATTTTACGTATAGTAAAATGTACGTAAATACACATCGTACGACTAGCAAACAAAAAGACATAAGCCAAATCAATTCATGTACCAAAATGTGGAAGTTACGCCCTTTATCTTGGAGGGCATTTTATACATATATGCCCCCCCCTCGCCCACACATACACACATTTATATATATATATATTAAAAATAGAGAGGTGCGCGAGAGAGAGAGAGGGGGGGGAGAGAGTAAGGGCATACACAGTCTGAGAGGGTTCGGAACTCCCTACTTTTGTCGGAGGTTCCGCGAGACCGCGACGAATTAGCGATACGAAAGCTTCAAGGACTGTGTCGCCGCACATTCACGCGTCGTCGACTTCGAACCGAGTTTTTTTCTTTTCGATATACTTTTTTTCTCGTATTTCCATCGGCCGCGAGAGTGGCCGGAATAAACGTCACTCACAGAGCCGTTGACAGTTTGTTCGCCCCCCCCCCCCCCCGGTGGATTTTTATTTTGCCTAGCCATACGTCGACAAAAATATAAATACTTTTGCGAAAGTAATGTGTACCGTTTTTTGTTCTCAGGTTTCGCGAAGATACGCTATGCTGGACGGAGAGGTAAGACGAGATCAAAAAAATTATTTCCTTGTGGTTGCGAAAGCCTGAATAAAAATGTTTAGATACAGATGGCTCGAAATCATTAACGTAGACCTCGAGGCTACAGTAGCGTAGAAAAGTTTGCCTCGTAACACGTGGTGAGATATAGAGACGGTTGGAGGTTTAGCGTTGAAGTTTTGATTGAAATCGGAGCGCCCTAGATGTGGGGAAATGTTGCCTATGTGGGCAGACTCGGATACACGGAGAAAAAATCACCCGGCTAAACGAAATTGTTCGCTCACAGGTTGGATAACGAAATATTGAGATGAAACACTATAATTATCGATTTTTCCGAGTATGCGTGAGTTTGGTGGAATCAATCGTTTCTGAAATAACGCAATTTTTCAAATAATTTTTTCGTTGGCATCCCCCAATTACGGATTTAGTCACCTCAAGGGATTTTTTCGGCGTACTAGAGGAAATGGTCTCCTGGAGAACGTACGCAGTTTTTTCTGAAGCGACGATCGGTCAACATCAAGCAGCTAAGCTTGATTAAAATTTTAACTTCTTTCGCTGTGTTTCGAACACAAAGCAATAATCAATAATTTTGTTTTTTTTTCACCTCGTTCGAATAAGAGTGCTCCACTGTCTGGAATTTGTTGAATGGAAATATATCCACGCGCTTACTCGTAACCCGTGCAGAAATTTGGTAAGGAGTTCTCGGATCCTACCACATCCTTATAGGGATTTAATAGGGAGTCCACGTTAGAATCTACGTGAATTCGGCGCTATTTATTCATTGACGTCGTTTAAGAATTTTTTTGTGAATTTTCAAACGGAATTTGTCGGATCTCCAGAAAAAAAATATCCTATCGTGATCCCGTACACAAATTTGTTGCGGAGTTCAAAGATGCAGCCACATGTGTATAGGGATTTGTTAGGGACGTCGCACATAGGGAGTCCTCGTTGGGATCCAATTAGATTCTGCACTGTTCCTCGATGAACGCTGTTTGGGAATTCTTACCAGATTTGAATCGAAATTATGTGAAACGTCACGAGAAAGCACTCGTCGCGTTGAAACACAACCTGTTCGCCTCGTGGGCGTGTACGTGTGTTGTGATATGTCAAAGTGCAGTAAAGTAAACAACAAACGATAATTACAGTGGACTTTCACTGATGTGATTCAAACCGAATTTTAAGATATACTTTTTGATGATAAGTTTAACCCTCAATCCATGAACGGGGATCAAATCTGTCCGGGCAAAAATTAGACAAACGTATTTTTTCCGCGCATTGCTTGATATCTGTTTTAAAAAAATATATTAAAAATAACAATATCCGAAAAACTCCTGTTCGTCCTTCAAAAGTAATTCTAAGAATGAACCATGCATTTTTACAGATTTTTTTATCAATAATTCTGGGTGTGGTAGCGGGCAGACGAAAATGACCCCCCTTCATGGATTGAGTGTGCCGAAAAAGCCTTCATGGATTGAGGGTTAATACTTGTTTTTTATAATCTACTCATTTTGTGTATCTTTATATATACAGGGTGTCCCTCTTATCTCTGCCACCCGAAATAACTCGGTAATTATTGATGTCACAAAAAAATGTACCAGACAAAAGTTGTACGGTGTGAAGGGGGCCATCAAATGCGACCAATTTTTTTTATTTCGTTGGAGGGCCTCACGTACAGTGAACGTCACCTCCAGTTTTTTAAATAAAATGGTACATTTTTTTAATCATCTTGTGGAGCACCTCAGGCTGCATAAAAAACATTTGGAGGTCAAAGTCGTTCAAGGTCATTCAAAGTCACCCATTAAAATGAAATACAAATCTCAATATCTCGGATCACTACCAAATATTTGGTAATTATCCGAGATATTTAGATTTGTTTAATCGATACTGACCTTGAATGACCTTGAACGACTTTGACCCCCCTCCGCCAAAATAAAAAAAAAATTGGTCGCATTTGATGGCCCCTTCACACTGTACAACTTTTGTCTGGAACATTTTTTTGTGACGTTGATAATTACCGAGTTATTTCGGGTAGCAGAATTAAGAAGGACACCATTGAGAATCGTATCGGATTCTGTTCGATAATGTGGGAATTCTGTAGGATTTAAATTGGATTTCAATGGCGAATCCCGATTAGAATCTAATGTACGAGCGTGACGGTTTAGTACAGGAAACGTAGACGAGCACCCATTGGATCCCTATCTGAAGGTGGGAACAAGTATGGGAATCCAATTTGAAAAGTTTGACAATTTCTGCATTGAAATTCGATGCAGTTGTGCTATAGGCGCTACGGAAAAGTTGTCAATTTTGATATCAAGGATCTCGATTTGGAAGCAGTAAAGCTTCTCGTCATTTCACAAGCAAGTATCAGAGTTTTTCCGATTTACTATTTGCGATCCCCAAAAGTCTTGGCGCCTCTCGCGGCCTAAGGCAAAACCTTGACTAGTCCAGTAATCTTGGTCGAAAAACATTGATAACAATGGACAAAATTTAAAAAAAACGGAAATTTGCTTGAATTTTTGGCTGTTCCAGGGACGGCAAGACGGATAATAAAAGTGAATTGTCGTTCCACAAGCCACCTGAAGTGAAAGTCTTTTAAAATAGTGGTTGTTGGCTCTGAAAATGACTCTCATTAAACGATCAAGGCGAGAACATTTGTCACTTGACAAGATTTTTTCTTTCCAAGTTTGTATTTTTATGAATAATAAATCTAGCAATATTAAAAGTTATTTCTGTTAAATACACTGAGAAAAAAATCATTAATCCAATATCATCGGTGTTATTGAATAAAATTTCGTTGATTCAATTGTAAAAATGTTGGTGTACATAATCGGATTTATTAGTCCAAACAAATCACTATTGACTTCAATAACATGATAAAATGGAAAGTTTTTTTTTCATTCAAAAGATATATTGTTAGCCGAGAACAATATATCATTGAAACTATCTAAAAAATTATCGCGAACAAATGATATAGTGTTGAATGCAATTTCTGCAACGAACGAAAAAAGCGGTTCAATTCATAACATGAATATTGTTGATTCGAGTACACAAGAAACATTGAATCTCGCTCGTTTGATTCAAATAAAAATTCTCTTGAGTAAATATGTTACTTTATTGTTTTCACCATATCCGATATTGATTTTTAAGTACATTATTCGTTAAGATATTAATATTTTATTTTTATTGTAAAATATTAAGTGAATGTCTGAATTGGTTAAAAAATTATGCGAAAGTAAAATTTGTTTCTTGCACATTTGGTTGAAAAAATTCAACCAAATCATGGCCAAGCGCCATCGAAATTATAGGTGTGACGAAACCCGTAGTTCTCGGAGTAACCACTAGAAGCCGCACGCGCGCTCGTTTCTCGTAAGCGTAGCGCGAACCGAAAATGTACTTAAACGCTGGTGAAACTAAAGAGTATCGCTTCTCGGCCTGTGGCTGAGATCAAAATGTGATATCCGTTCTAATGCGTTGAATATCCGATATTCTCTCCATCGATATTCCATTGGATAGGGGCCGTCCATATATTACGTCATCGATTTTTGCTGATTTTCGACCCCTCCCCTACAATCATCCTATCGTCATTTCCTAATGACCCCCCCCTCTCGCAAAGCTGACGTCATTACCAGTTTGGCAAAATTAAAACATTTGCGGATTTGAGAAAAATTGGGTAACATTAAAACATTTTGTTATAGAATCATCTTTTATTATTTTGTACTTTGGCAATGTTTATTAATATAATAATATTATTCTTCCCTATTCTTTAGTTTTCTTTGGATAGCTCCCACATTTTGTTATAGAATCATCTTTTATTATTTTGTACTTTGGCAATTTTCATTAATATAATAATATTATTCTTCCCTATTCTTTAGTTTTCTTTGGATAGCTCCCACGGAGTTTTCACCCATTCTTGCAAATCCTGGATCACGGGTAATATCTCCGTATCCTCCCATATTCATTTTGGCTCGATCGAACTATTTTCATAGGTACGCTGTTATTTGAAGTTCTCGAATATAATGTAGACAAACCTTATGTAATAAATAAATAAATAATGCGTTCAATAATTAATACTATTAGGTACTTGCAAAATATTTTTCATCACTCATGCGGGGAAACCACTCTAGTTGTACAATATACTATTGTACATTTTGAAGTAACTGGTATCACAAGAATGACGTCAATTTCGAAACGCCCCTCCCCCCCCCCCCTTCATCCATCATTTACCGTCATCCGCAGACGAACCTCCCCCCCGCCCAAATTTAGAATGACGTAATATATGGACGGCCCCATATCTGATATTCTCATCCACTATTATCGTGGATGATCATTCTAATGCTTACCTTTTATTTAAGATTTAAAATAAATTAAAAAACGTACGTCCCATGGCATATTCGTTTCGATGTAGTAAAGAAATAATTGATTCTATTGATTATATTTTTGTACGAAATAAAAAATGTTGTAGCAACCGCTTAATTATTTCATCCATACATCTACGGATTGTATATCGAATAATTTCAATAGAATATAATTTTATTTGAAGGATAATGTAGATATTGAGAGAACAGAAGAGCTTTTTCAAATAAAATAATATGTTATTTAAATCAATCACATTTTCCAATATTTTATAGTATCGTAACAATCTCATATATCGGTGGCAATCCACAGCAGCACATTTATTTGGATCAAACAATATATTTTTTTTATTGAATTGGTTTTTTTTCTCAGTGTACAATATATCAATATTAATTCAGATGTTTCTTGTAAAAAGTATACTCTGCAAAATATAATCACTTTTTCTCGAAACCTAAGAGTTCCATAACCTCAAACAATCTAAATCCAGAGCTGACTTGGCTTAAAAAAGAGCGGAAAACAATGTATTCGCTGCAGTAGCATCTCTGCAATCTACCAAGGAGGTAAATCCAATAGCTAACTCGCAGGAAAATCAAGAACGAATTAATTGTTTACATTC
The DNA here is from genome assembly GCA_964007375.1 of Ophion obscuratus. Taxonomy (NCBI): domain Eukaryota; kingdom Metazoa; phylum Arthropoda; class Insecta; order Hymenoptera; family Ichneumonidae; genus Ophion; species Ophion obscuratus. Next base: position 22,090,300 of record OZ023321.1, on the reverse strand, counting down.
GAGGCTGTACTTCGGCCGGCCATATTGAAATATCGCTGCGCCACCTCTAGGACGTGAAAATCGCGAATATGCTTGCCAGTGAACATCCGTCTCCACCAATAAGCGCTCGAAATTAAAACTAAGTCTGGCATGAGGCTAAATATGTGCCCACCGTATTTTTCTAAGATTTGGAGCTCCACAACGGTCGATCGGGTAGAGGAAAAATGGAGGATAAATGGAGCGAAGCAAAGGAGCATAGACACGGAACCGTGAAGCGTAAAAAGGGTCGCAAAAGTGCATACCTATACGCACACATACACGTGTACGTGTATACGTATGATCTGCTCGTCGCGAAAGAGCGTGGTGATTGATAGAGGGAGATTGACGTCCCCACGCAATTCCATTGTTCAAAGTGAGTACAGCAACGACGAGAGAGCGTTTCTTCGTACGCTGGCTCTCTTGGCGAATATAACCAGGAGCGGAAGGAGCATTGAAAGGATCGTGAACGCGAGGTGGACACGAGGATGAGGATGCGAAAGGTGGGGAAAGAGGCACGGGGGGTGTCGCGGAAAGGAACGGGAGGTGGTCAAAAAAGCGCCGCACGGGAAGTTGGCAAGGTGGGTCCGGGAGGTTTCTTTATCCTCGGATATAAATCAACTCCGCGCACGTTTCCCAAACCCGCCCGTCTCTCTCCACGCGTTATTTTCTTCATCCTATTTCGATCGTTGCGCAAAAGCGCGAAAATCGCAAACGCGAGAATCCAGAAACTCGGGGGAGAGAGAGAGAGAAAGGGGAGGAGAAAAAAGGGGCTCGATCGTCCGATCGGTAGCGTTCAAAGAATTTTAAGAGCGGTCAATAATATCGTCCGAGCATCTGCAGTCCGCGAGAAAATCAGTCGAGACCCCGACATGTTTTTTTATCTCCAATGTTCGTGCGCTCGTCCTACACTGAGAAAAAAACCAATTGAATCAAAAAGATATATTGGTTGATTCAAATAAATGTGCTGCTGCGGATTGCCACCGATATATGAGATTGTTACAATACTATAAAATATTGGAAAATGTGATTGATTTAGATAACATATTATTTTATTTGAAAAAGCTCTTCTCTTCTCTGAATATCTACATTAGTCTTGGAATAAAATTATATTTTGTTGAAATCATTCTATATACAATCCGTAGATGTATGGATGAAATAATTAAGCGGCTGCTACAACATTTTTATTTCGTACGAAAATACAATCAACAGAATTAATTATTTCTTTACTGCATCAAAACGAATATGCCATTGGGACGAAAGTTTTTCAATTTGTTTTAAATCTTAAATAAAAAGTGAGCATTTGAATGATCATCCACGATAATAGTAGAGAATATCAGATATCCAATGGAATACGAATATATCCATGCAGAGAATATCAGATATTCAACTGATAAGAACAGATACTACGTTTTGATTTTAGCCACAGGCCAAGAAGCGATACTCTTCAGAGTTTCTCCGGCGTTTAAGGGCGGAGTAAAGTATTAAAATTTTTCTTTCATTTTTTTTAAAATTTTTTAAATGAATGCATAATATATCAAGAATATTGTGTTAAAATTTCAAGTCGATCGGAGTAAAATTGACGAAGCTATGAGTATTTGAGCGTCTATTGCTTCATGCCGTTCTCTTATCTTCTGCGTTTTTCAAACCGTTTTTCTGAGACTTGTCATATTTGAAATCCGTGTGCACGATAACTCAAAATCTACTGGACCAATCGCTCTGAAATTTTGCACAGTACTTCTTCACATAATTCACCAGGTATTGTCGAGAGCTTTTTCGTTTTTTTTAATAATTGCTAATTTTTCAACAACAAATTAGCCGATTTTTTAGCGAAAATCGGGTTTTTGGCTCCCAAGTGCTACGAAAAATCGAAAAATCGAAAAAAAAAATCCTCCCGTCATTACCTCGAGAAACATCTCCTTTAACAAATGCATTTTGATTTTTTTGTTTCAAATGATTCTGTTGCGAGTTATGGTGCACACCGCAAACCAACTTTTTTTCAAGGCGCCTCCGGGGTTTAATTTTCACTCGCTCAATTTTGAATATTTTGCAATGCAAATTTAGGAGAATGTTGTTCAAATGTTACTTTATTATATGTAAATTTTTCAATAAACGAACACTATTCGTTACGCCAAAAAAAATCTTAAAAACATGCCTTTTTTTCGCCGAATTAACTTTACCCCGCCGTTAAGTAGATTTTCGGTTTCCGCTACGCTTAAGAGAATCAAGCGCGCGTGCCGCTTCTAGCGGTTACTCCGAGAACTACGGGTTTCCTCACACCTATAATTTCGGTGGCGCTCGGCCATGATTTGGTTGAATTTTTTCAACCAAATGCGCAAGAAACCAATTTTAATTTCGCATAATTTCTTAACCATTTCAGACATTTGCTTTATTTTTCAATAAAAATAAAATATTAATATTTTAACGAATAATGTACTTGAAAATCAATTTCGGATATGGTGAAAAAAATAAAATAACATATTGACTCAATAGAAATTTTATTTGAATCAAACGAGCGAAATTCGATTTTTCTTGTGTACTCGAATCAACAATATTCATATTATGAATTGACACGCTTTTTTTGTTCGTTGCAGAAAATGCATTCAAAACTATATAATTTGTTCCCGATAATTTTTCAGATAGTTTCAATAATATATTGTTCTCGCCTAACAATATATCTCTTGAATGAAAAAAAAAACTTTTGATTTTATCATGTTATTAAAATCAATAGCGTTTCGTTTGGACTAATAAGTCCAATTATTTACACCAAAAATTTTACAATTGAATCAACGCAATTTCATTCAATGATATTCAATCAATGATTTTATTTCTCAGTGTAAGGTAGAGCAATTTGGCCAGCAGACACTTTAACGTTTTTGTGATCGAATAAAAACACTGCCCTCCCAATAACGTTAATATTGTTGTAATGGCGTACTGTCTAAAAATGAATTATCTTACATCGGCCGATGCGATAGAATGCGATTGGTGAAAACAAGAACATCGGGAGGCTTTTCCGCCAGTTTCAAAACAATTGCACACTGGCGGGGCTTTTGAGAAATTTCAACGCGACTATGATATATATTTTTAATATTATTTTTCACAAACACATTATAGTTGATGAAAAAATAAAAAATGGTTGATATGGTTGAATGGTTGAACCAAAAAATGGCTTTGATATAAGTTGTCTAGGACCCTCTTTTGAAAAACCTTGCCGATGGTGGAATTTTTTTCTCTAGAAGGTATCGTCTGAAAAATTAGAAAAAAAGTTTCTAGTAATGAAAGGTTAAAGTAATGAAAGGTTCTTGTAATGAAAGGCTAAAGTGTCGTACAGGCACAAATATTTTTTTGTAGAAATAACAGCTGTTTGAAAAAAAAAACTCGGATTTTTACCAATATTCTGAATTTAAAAAATGAATAAAAATGAACGCGGCATCTAATCAAACAAATCCGATGCGACATCCTAGATATTATAAAGAATATATGATATGAATTTCAACAAAATCGGTTGACCAGATTTCGAGACATTTTATCCTCCAATTTGAAAAAAAGTACTTTCAAGAAGAATGCAAAGAAAAAAACAGTACCACGTCAGCGTCTTAAAATCCAATATTTACATTTACTTGAATATTCCATTGCTGGACCAGTCTTCTTAACGTTGCAATGTCCTTTGACTCCTTCTGAGCTAAATAAGTTCTAACCAAATAAAATGTATCTAAAAATAAATCCAAGGAAAAAACTATTTTTTTTAAGTCCTAAGGTGGTGCGACCCCTTAAGGTATTTTCTCTAACCCAACGTTGATTTTAGGGATGGCACTTGAAACGACCTTCGTAGGAAAATACTCACGTGTATTTAACCCAAGACGGTCACATGGGGTGTGACACACCCCAGGCCATCAACATCTTGTACATCATTTTGCCGCTAAAACCCGCATGTTCATAGTGCGGAATAAATATACTTCTTAAGGGGTAAGGCCACTGTAACGGCCAAAAAAAAAAGGTTTTTTCACTAATTTTTTGCTCCCGAAATTGAAGGTATTTGAAAAAAAACTTTTAATGGTGTTATCGGGCATACATTAAACTTTATTATAAAATTTTTTTACAGTAAAAAAAAAACAAAATGGCGGTTCCACAGCTATCTTCCCGGGACATGTTTTGCTTCCAGGGCTCCGCGGCACGCAGCACCACTGGTGCACTTTTGAATCTAGAACAAAAAAAACCATTAATCTAGAGGGCTATAGCTAGAGAATGTCGATCGGATTTTAAAAAGTATCAATTTTTGTGGATTTGGCGTGCGTTTGAAAAAAAAAATTGATTTTTGACGAAAAAAACGGCAAGTTTTTTGTTAATAAAAAATCAATAAATAAAGTTCTTGAAAATTCCGATCGACATTCTCAAGATAATGTAAATGTTCACATCTGGTTAAAATTTCAAGTAAAAAAAAATGAAAATTGTTCGAGTTATGCTGCGTGCCATTTTGAAAAACCATGTTTCGAGAAAAACGCGTTTAAAGTTTTGCGAATAGTTTTTTATTGGAAAAAATTAAAAAAAGAAGTTAAAAGGATTTAAACTATTTTTAAACTAGAGGGTTTAAACTATTTTTTAAGCCAATAAAAAAAATCGATTTTTCAAAAAATTTACAGTGGCCTGACCCCTTAAAAAACCCACAAAAACTATTATACTCACCAGAAAGAGAATGCTTTCACAAATCAGACCCTGCTTGAATTTTGTTGATGTATCAAAAAACAAAAAAAAACAGCATTTTTTGTAAAAAAAAGGGCTTTTTCGCGAATTTTTTTTCAAGAATTTTTTAAACATACTTCAAACTAAAATTTTCGTTCCGTTCTTGGATAGGATAACAGAGAAACGTTTGAAATATGTTCTCAATTTTTGTTGAGCCCCCAAAATAATTCTACGAAATGCGACAGCGCTCTAAAGTTCTTGGGGTGTGAAACACCCCATGTGACCACCACGGGATTCTCATGAGGTGTGACCGTCTTGGGTTAAAGAAAACATTGAAGGATTTCAGTAAGCGGCAATACTGAATTTTGAGTTTGGGGACCATTGGTTGTTACCCGGACGGTCCTCGAACATTTCAAATTTACCTTTCCGCATATGTATATCTTTGAGTTGTATCTATACACATAGCGCGGTTCAATGCAGGCTTAACTGGATATCGTTACTACCACGGCCATTGTTGTCGAATCTTCTTCCTGTAGCGTTTCATTCGCTCTCCTTTTCGATCACTCAGAGACAGTTCTCGGCCGATGCCAGTCCGGCTTACTCTTTCACTTCGGAACCCTACACATACTTATATATATATATATATATAGGCAAAGGGAGAGGCATAAAACGAGTGAGTGACGGAGGAAGAGGAGACGTGGACCGTCGTCGTGTGTGCATTCCTTGCGCACATGCGACGTAATGAGCCCTCACCGTGCACCGTTCCCTGTCTGTCTTTTCCATCCGTCTGTCTCTCGCAACTACTCCTCTCTCCGTGGTCCCAAGGTCCTCCGACTTTTTGACCGTGCATTTATTTTTATTTTTTTTCTTCATTCTTTCCTACTTGTTTTTCGACTACAGATTGAAGACGAGCGCTGCTAAAGTTCAGAAACGAAATGAACGACAGATTCATTCGTGACGCAATATTTCACCACAATTGTAGATAAAGAGGAACAATTCAAAGAGTAATCGTGACTGTTGAGAAACGTTTGACGAAAAAGTTTAAAAATTCATTACTTAAGTAAGTTAAGTAATTGATTACTTAAGTTAAGTAATTGATGACTTAAGCAAGTTAAGTAATTAATAAAAGTTAAAGTTATTACTTTGCCATCGTGATTTCCCGGGCTTGGGCTTGTGAATTTCATCCAAAAAAGTGGACTCCACTGGAGGGATTTTCGTAAAGACAGTATACGGGCAAACTATCTAGGTACGATATTTTTTTCTAGGATTTATCATGAAAAATAATTCTGTCTCAGTAGTTAAAAAATTATTCCACTTTATCGTCAACGTTGAACGTTATTTTTTGTCGTTTTTGTCTATCGAAGTAGCAACAATTTCCGGTTTCGTCCATTCCTTGCGCACGTAGTTATCGAGAACTACGGCCTTTTTTTCATTCTCACGAGTGTTTCGCAATTAGTTCGCAATTCTTTCTTCGCGATATGTCCTCTCCGATCGTTATTCCAGACTGGAGTAACGACGATGCTAATGACGACAAGCTTGACGAGTGGGACAAACGGATCTTCAAAGATCGTTGGTTCGTGGCGCACACACGTGGGACGGGGGGCACGTTCCGCGCGTGCCCCGTTGCCCCGGAGGTGTAATAGTCGAGCTTGCCGGAGCTCTCATCTCCTCGAGGATGCGTGCAGCCTCTCGAATCGGCGAATGAAGAACACGTCGAGGGAGACGGGAGCATCGGAGGCACCTGCTGCGTTATACGTACCTGTGCACATAGTTATACCGATCGATGCAGCGAGCGAGACAAAAGGAAAGACAGAACGGCGAGAGAGAGAGAGAGAGAGAGAGAGAGAGAGAGAGAGAGAGAGAGAGAGAGAGAGAGTGCGAGGAGAAGGTCGAAGCGCGGTGATCCTTTGCTTCCGAGAGAGGTTTGCTTATCGATTCAAATCGCGTGCGAGCACCGCGCTCTACCGCCGTGTATGAATGAACGAATGAGTGGGCGAAAAAGCACCCAACGCGAGACAGAGAGAAGAAAGAGAGAGCCACCGGTTGAATGGGACCAGAACTTCTGTGAGTCAGAGAGCACACGGATGTACGTACCGTGTGTATGGACCTCTCTCTCTCTCTCTCTCTCTCCCCCCCCCCTTTTTTCAATGTCTTCAAATTCTTCATACATTATGTTCACCTTGATTTATGTATATACTTTTTACAGGTTTCTCTCCTCTACGGTGTTATCAGGGCATAAATACACTAATCAATCAATCAACATCTGTTTCGCACATACGCCATGCTCCATAGCCTAAATTCCTAGATCAAGGGTTCACAAACTTTGTCGGTCTGCGGCGCCTGTACAGATTTAGTACACTTTCGCGACGCACATAGGACGGCCACCTAATTTTTTTATTCACTCGATCTTTGTTTAGATCTTCGCTCACCTGGCACCCCTTGTATGACACATGTGATGCCCCCTGTGACGGCGTGCAGGCTCACTGGGCGTTGCGACACGGGGACATTAGGTGGAGTCATAGAGAAGGTGCCAAGCGAACAACGACCTAAAGAAGGGTCACCAAAAATGGAAAGAAAAATCGTACAAAAATATGCACAAGTAGCCACTGATATTTTTTTAGGTATTCGGTTCCCTATACTCAGAAAAAAGATTGATCAAGGACAAAGAAGTTTGTCTTCCGGCGAATAAGTTTTCTCATTCGCATGTCGGCCTACTACGATTGTATCAACAGCTAAGAAATTTTGTTATTTAACTTTATGTTTAAGATTTACTCAAAATAATTCTTAACATCTAATAGGATATATAAGTTAGAAGAAATAGGTGTTTTATCTCCGACAAATAGGGTTTTTTTAACATCTAATAGCATTCTTCATAATCCCCCAGCTGGTATTTTTCGAGGAATTGTGTCATTTCGTCCGTCATTATTTTCTCACTTGAACGTTTTTTTTTCGCTCTTTATATTCTTACTTACACTTGAATTATTCCTCACTTTCGAGTTTCTCACTTCCGAAACGCAACACTGACGGTTGTGCCAAAAGCATTGGCATAGGAAGAAGCTATATGGTAAGCGTATGCGTGAGGTACATCTGACAAGCGGCCTGCTGTCGGGCCCGTCGCGTTGAAGGGCAAAGTGCGTATGCGCGCATTGGTATCATAGTCGCGAAATAAGAGGTTTTCGTGATTGGAAAGTAGTATTATGACGTTGAAGTTTGCATCGTTGGAATGCAACGAAAATTATTTTCCTTTGATTTCCCAAATTTCGTTAGGCATATTCAAGCTACGAAAATCACGCCAACATTTTTTAGGACTCTTATTTAGCTATCTACAAAAAAATAAACAAACATAATTTTGGATAACAATAGAAATGAGAAATTGAAAACAATTTTCGTTGCAGTCCAACGATGCAAACTTCAACCCCATGTATTTATTTGATTTCAGGGAATATTCATTCAAATTTTCTATTTTAAATATGGCTTTTAATTGATGTGAAAAATCCGCACGTAAAGAAACATATTTAGTGACGCCGACTAAATGCTGTAGTTACAATCACATAAAAACTGTCTCTATACGAGTAAACATTTATTACTTTCTAATAAATTATGATCTAAGGTGCCAATTTATTAGAGCATATTAAATCTTTTTTCTGAGTGTATTGAAGGGGCGCGGACCAACCAGGCATCAGAAGCCTACAAAAAAGAGTAATCAAAATGCAAAAATCTATGACACAAAGAATAACGTACAGCCGCCGCTGATATTCATCCGGACAGCGGCGCGACGCCCATAATCTCCGCGACGTCCCAGGACGTCGCTACGCCCAGTGCGGAAACCTCTGGCCTAGGTCATGTTCAACACTGTAAGCTGCGTTTCTCTTTAAGATTAATCGAATTCGATCCAGTAGTTCTCGAGTGATCAACGCACTAACGCACGGACTATTTTTTTTTTTTCGAAATCCGATTTTTTATACTTGGTTTAGTTAATATAAATTATCGACAAAGAAATGTAGGAAAAAATTCAAACGTTACGGACAAATCACCCCTTACAGTTTCACTAGATGTAGCTAGGCTTATGTACATAGCTGTATCCAATATTCTCACATTGCAGAATGCAAATGACGACAATTCATCTCGAAATCAATGAAATCAGAAATTAAGACGTCACAGCTATGTGACTCACCGAAAAAAGAGGATCTTTCGTGCTTCTTTTGAACTACTAAAAAAAGCAATGGACATGAGGATTGGAGGGTTTATTCGACATTTGTCAACGTATACAAAAAAATGTATGGAACAAACACAACATGGCGGCTCAGTTGGAGCTACTCCAAGAGTGTTTTTTAGGCGCTCTCCGGAAGGAAGCAAAACTTTTTATGGATTAGCACCTAGAAGAAAATAAGGTCGGCATTTACATCAGTTTTGCTAGAGAACTACACACGATCATTAAAAAAATATGGTTTATTCTTCAGAAAATGGTATTCTTCTGAACGATTTTTTTGAGCTAGAGAATCGGCCTCATTAATTTGTTTATAAAAACGAGACTTATTTGAGGATTGTCAAAATCGAGTCCACCTCGTTAGAGAACCCATCTAAGAATCTACAAAATTTCAAGTCGATCGGATGAAAACTGCCCGAATTATACGTCCTCCCGATTTCAAAAAACGTAGTTTCGAGAAAAAAAACGCGTTTAAACTTCCAAGAGTGATTTAGGAGGTATCGTCCACACGACGGAATTGAAGCTCTCATTTAAATTCTGCGTGTGTACCTGCGGAGCGATTTCGGTACTAGGTCTTAGATGTTGGGTCGATGTATTTTTTTCATGTACAACAACTACAAATCGCTATTTTCACCGTCTAGGCTGTTTCGTGCTTTTTGGAGCGCTTGGAGGCGCTTCGGAAAATAAGGTATAAACATTTTTCAAATCCCTTTGCCCGTATTATTGTTTTTACATTAATTATTGTGATGTTTATAGGTACATAATGTAAGCCCGCACAAAAAAAAACGGCCAATTTTTATTTCTACTCAGATGTAACGCCTTAAGGCGGGAGCTTGAATTAGAAAGTGAAAAAAAACCTTTTTTACGGGAATTTTTTTAGAAGAGAATAAACAATTGAGTCCAGTACACATTGAAGTATCTTTTCATGTATTGAAAAAATGTTCAACATGAAACAATAAATGACTGCAAATTTATCAGTCCATTCGATGTGCGTCTTGCCACACTGCAGTCCCCAATCGGCGGGAAAGATGCCGCTCGTAATTCTTGACTGAACCAAATGAACCAATAAAATTTTTAATTGTCATATATTTTCCTTCTCGGAGTATGAAGAAAAAGCTGAAAAAATCGTGAAATTAAAACTTTTTTCAGGTTTGAAAAAAATGTGTTAAAAAACACGTTAACGTGCTATAAAAATTAATTAAAAATACTTTTTCGACAACTTTTCAAATTCACATTGAAGAGATTTTCATACTGAAGGAAATAAACTTTGATTTGATTTAATAGGTCGTCTAGTTCTTTTGCTCTCACGTCCGCGAATTTGGAAAAACCGCGAAAACGAGTACTGGAGAAAATGCGTTTCAAAGTTTGCAATAGGAGGGCATATCAATATCAAATATCAATTGCTTCTCTGCTTTTGGCCTTGTGTCTTCGAAATTATTTACAATTGGCCTCTGTACCTTTGTAAATATACTCTCGGATAGTTTATCTATCGATTTAAGCAATAAACAATGATTTTTCGGACCTTCTTATTCAGGCTTCCGCCTTAATGTCACTCCGTGTGGCATCATCATGGTGGCCGCAAAGTTTCGATATCGAATTGGAATTATACCGCTTTTTTTCTACGTTTGCCATTCGATACAGTGTTCGAAAATATTACGAGACACCATTGCAACATTTATTCCGAGTTCCAAGCTCGTCTTGCATAAAAGAAATTGATAAACAATATTCACGATTATACTCATAAGTTCGGCTTTGATGATTATACTCATCAAACGATGAGTCTTTGACGATTATACCCATAACTCAGCTATGACTTCGATCACTCACGGAACTTTGTGCATATTTTTGAATCTTAGGCATATGGCTATATACCTAATGTTGAAAAATATGCACAAAGTTTATGCACAAATATGCACATGCGTTTATGCACAAATGCGTTTATGTGTTTTTATGCACAAATATTGACAATATAAAAATATGCACAACAAATATGCAGAGTTTTGTGCATATTTTTCAATCTTAGGCATATGGCTGTATACCTAAGATTGCAAAATATTCACAAAGTTTATGCACAAAGTTTATGCACAAATATGCACATGTGTTTATGCACAAATGTGTTTATGTGTTTATGCAGAAATATTCACAATTTAAAAATATGCACAAAAAATATGCAAAGAGTTTTGTGCATATTTTCCAATCTTAGGCATATGGCTATATGCCTAAGATTAAAAAATATGCACAAAACTCTGTGAGTGATCGAAGTCAACGTCTTGAGAGAACATTTCCGGTGCGCTCAATCTCCGGACTGTGAGTCGAGGGTATTAGCAACGAGATAGGTCTGCCAAGATCGGTTCTATTCCCTGTCGAGACTCCTTTTCCGGTTCCGGCTGCTGGCACGGCATCTTCCACTCAATAGGAAGGGACGGGGCCCACGCGCTATCGGTTATTTGCTGTGAGGAAACAGGGTTATAGTCGAAGAGGATACGCGTTGATTTATGGGGCGTTATGAGCAGTCATAAACAGCCGTGGCAGCCAGAGAGAGAGAGAGAGAGAGAGAGAGAGAGAATTCTTCCTCGCTGTTCCTTACGCGCGAGACCTTTGAATCCGGACGACTCGCGATCCGACAGACCTCAAGAGATGGGAGAGTCCTCATCAATTTCCTCTCGTTATTAACGACGATTCACCGCCTTGAGGGGGCATTCTTCTCGGAGTCCCGCGAATATTAGTTGCTTCTTCAAGGTTAAGGTCCTTCCTCTGAGTTTTAGAGAAATCGAATCGCGATTTCGTAGCTTTAAGTCAAGTACGAGCGCTTTTTTCGGGTAATCGAAAAGAGTAAAAAATATATCACTTTTGAGATGAAAATTATGGTCGAAAAAACGAACGTTCTTTCAAACTCGTCTCGATTTTTCTTTTAATTACTTTTTCATTCCCCCCCCCCGTACTCGACTGCTAAAAATAATATAATTAACGAAAATATCTCACTCTTAGTTCCGGGACTAAATTTACGACAGTTCTACTGCGTGCCGCGGAGAGGGTTGGCTGAAAAATAGTAGTGGTATAGTGACTCGAGCGCCGCCGTTTTGTATACTTTTGACAAACAATTTGTTTTAACATCCTTCAATATATACCTTATAAATTTTATTCCTTTCTTTAAAGAAAATCCAAAGAAAACGGTCGAAAATGGGCAGTTACAGTGGTGCCCTCCCTTAAGGAAACATTTTACATAAAATCATCATGTACCTGGGGTGCTATGATAAGCACTTAATGAGTCTTATAATTGTCATTGAGGCCAAAATCAATTTGAACAACATTAGTATACTTTATAAAACCTAAGAGCTCCTTTGAATATGTACTTTATGCCTTTCTTTAAAAAACCAAAGAAAACGGTCAAAAATGGGCAGTTACAGTGGCGCCCTCCCTTAAAGTAGTAAGAGCGCGCAATCTTGTTTTCTATAGATTTTGTTCAAATTTTAACCAGACATTGCTCATATCATTATGCATGTTTGAGTGAAATTTCAGGACAGTCTACTATTTAGATTGGAAGATAATGGATTTTAAAATTCCAACTTTTAACACTGCAGGATCTGCATTGAAATTTAGACAAAATAATTTTCCGTAAAAAAATGTTTGTCCCCTATAATAAGAAGACACATGCCAACACGACAGAACAGTATTGTTCAATATTTCGAGAAAAAAATAATTATCGTGTTCCCAAAGTCAAAAATGTTGTCATAAAAAAATATTCGCATTAGAAATATTAATATTTTACATCGTTTATGTTATCTTCATTAACAAATAAAATTGTTGGTTCATTCATAACTAATTAAAAACTTTGTTCGGCTAAAAATGACTTCCAAATAAAAATGTGTGTTGCAGTATTATTTTAAATGTGCCGCGCAAACTCACGTAATTGGATACGTGGAACGACGCGGTGTTGGCATGTCTTCTTATTATAGGGGACAAATTTTTTTTACGGAAAATTATTGTCTAAATTTCAATGCAGACCCTGCAGTGTTAAAAGTTGCAATTTTAAAACCCACTATCTCCCAATCTAAATAGTCGACTGTTCTGAAATTTCACTCAAACATGCATAATGATATGAACAATGTCTGGTTAAAATTTGAACAAAATCTATAGAAATCAAGATTGCGCGCTCGTACTACCTTAAGGCAATTTAAGAAGCTACAGTAAAAAATTCAAGTCGATTAGCCGAAAATTGTTCGAGTTCTGCTGCCTCAATAACGATGACAGTTTGGTTATAAAAAATAGTCGGTATTTATTTACTTCCATGTATAATGCATAAAATATTACATTATTTATCAAAATGATTCCGAAGTAACCCTTAATCTTTGACATAAGTTGCATTTCAATGCCCTGTCAAAGAAGCTCCACACTCGGGGCTATTTTGACACTTCAAAAATGTATATGAAGCATTCCACACCAAGTGTGAAACACTAAAGAATCGTGTGATTTTTAAATGGGCTCATAATTTGTTTTCAAGTTTATTTGAGTGTCAAAAGCAAATACAATTTTTTTTAGACTTTTAAATTGGACTTTACACTCGAATTTGGATACCGGGAAATTTTACTCGTTTTTTTTTTCGATTCACTATACTCAAAAAGTGATGCATTGAACAAAAAAACAGGTTAAAGAAGAAAATGTAGGTTTTCGAATGTACTTTTCAATCATATATATTTCGTAACTGTTAACATTTCTGCTAATGTATTTTTCAACGAAATAAAGTAAAAAAAAAATTTTCGCCAAGTTCGCCCACTTTTATTTTTCTTTAAATTTGATAGAACTTTCGTTGATGTCACAACAAACCACAGAAAAATCGGCATGATGGAGAATTCATAGCTTCCAATTATTTTTTAAGGTTAACTGATGAAGAATTTTATCGAACCATGGATATTGAATATCGACCATTGTTTTGGGCACAACAGTGGATTGCGTCGAATATTTAGTGTTATCTAGAACTATTTTGTCCTCCTCCTTTCATTTCAATTATGGGTTTGTCTGCCTCGAAATTTATCATTTTTGAATATTTTGATCGTTAAACAATGAGTGAATCATAATATGGTTAGTCTAATAATACAAAAGCCACCGATGAGAAAACCATATCGAATAAAGAAGTATCGTAATCGTTTTGACCGAGTTCTTCCGCAAAATCAATTTTATTAGCATTGAGAGTGAGCAAACCAGATCGTTCAACAAACGAGAAGCAAGATTTCTTTTTGATACGAGGATAACGCTACGAAAACCCGTGAGTAAATGAAAAATTTCGAGACAGATAAACAAAACCATAATTGAATTGAAAGGAGGAGGATAAAATGATTCTAGATAACACTAAATATTCGTCGCAATCCACTGTTGTGCCTAAAAGAATGGTCGATATTCAATATCCATGGTTCGATAAAATTCTTCATCAGTTAACCTTAAAAAATAATTGGAAGATATGAGTTCTCCATCATGCCAATTTTTCTGTGGTTTGTTGTGACATCAACGAAAGTTTTATCATATTTATAGAGAAATAAAAGTGGGCGAACTTGGCGAAAATTTTTTTTTTTACCTTATTTCGTTGAAAAATACATTAGCAGAATTGTTAACAGTTACGAAACATATATGATTGAAAAGTACATTCGAAAACCTACATTTTCTTCTTTAACCTATTTTTTTGTTCAATGCATCACTTTTTGAGTATAATAAATCGAAAAAAAAAAACGGGAAAAATTTCCCGTTATCCAAATTCGAGTGTAAAATCCAATTTAAAAATTTAGTTGCTTTTGACACTCGAACGAACTTAAAAACAAATTATGAGCTCATTTAAAAATTACATGATTTTTTAGTGTTTCACTTGGTGTGGAATGCTTCATATATCAAATTGTGAGGGGGTGGTGGAGCTTGACTTTCTTATACATTTGATAGTCAAACAACACACTGTTCTATTGGAGCAAGGAAAGTTGGTATCTAGGATGTTAAAAAAAGTCACCTACAAAAAATTTCCAAAACCTGTTCAAAGTACCTGTTCAACCACATACTCATACAAGAATTTTAGAACGCAAAATTGAAGTCACTTTTATCGGGCTCTTTTTGGTTCAAAGAGCGTAAGAATGCCTCATTGCGCTCACTTTGAATGACAAACCTTTCTCCGCTGACAGAACCATACCGTCCAGATCGAATTTTTCTAAGAATTTGCCTCTTCCCTTGTTCGCTCTCAATGATCGCGCAGTTAATTAATAAAACATCCAGCACAATCACGGCGAGTATTATTTATCGCGAATTGATAATAAGTGTGCGTGGCTTATTCCTCCGTATACACAACCCCCGTCTGTACGTTCGCACGATTCCGCATGATGATCGGCACCCCACAAAGCGTTCCGTGTCCTCGTTAAGCGCGTCTCGAAGGGTGAGCTTTTTCTTCGTGCGATTCGCTCGAGGTGATGAACGTCAGTCGAAACGCATTTTCACCCGTCATAAGACACTGTTCCATTCGTCATTGGCCTTCATCGTCGCGCGCTCGACCATACCAGTCCCGTACGGGCAAGAGCCAAACGTTAATAATACACACGGCAAAGGCAGGCTGAAAAGTTATCGGTGACATTCGCGAGATGAGGGACGAGCGACGGGGTATATACGCACGAGAAGCAAGGGGAAGCGATAATGTCGGGGCACGTATAATTTTAATTGACAAATCATTTTTTGCACCGACTCGACGCGATCCAAGCATTGGTCAACGATTATCCGTACCTTCTTGGCCTGTCGTTTTCTTTTTTCACTTTGTTTATCTCATTTTGTCGTCTTGCCTCGTTCTCTCTTCCTCCCACTCTACCCCCCTCTCTCTCTCTCTCCCTTTCATGGTCGTTCCTTCTGCTGAACCTACCCTACGCGTGGAGAGTAAAATGCTGCTTTTCCGAAAATGGCAGTGGAATGAAGGACGAGTCTCCGAGCACGGGACCCGATGCCAGATAGATAGGGGAGGAGAGAGAGAGAAAGAGAGAGAGAGAGAGAGAGAGAGAGAGAGAGAGAGAGAGAGAGAGAGAGAGAGAGAGAGATTCGTCATCAACTCCCAGACGATTACACGCCAAAGATCGATCAAGAAAAAGCAGCGTCTATGCTTCAACGTACTAGTACTATTTCAATTTAGGTAGTTCCATTTCCCATCTCTAATAAGTCTTCAATTTTCCAAAGCTACGAGAACACGGTAACTCGGGTCATGACGTCAAGATGATATAGATTCGTTGACTTTTCATGGCGTCGAGGAGATATAGGTTCGTTGATTTCGATAGAATCAAATGAACTCCATCAGAAGGCTTTTATTTTGGGTTCGGGTTAAGAAAGTGACATAGTTTCCATTTTTGGACTGAGAAGAAATACTTTGTGTTTGCTATCACCTACATCATTGCCCATCAGTTTAAAGCTACAAAGATCACCCAAACATTTTTTTGCATCCTCAATGGAGATCTGTTAACTGAATCTGTAAATGAAAGATTTTCGATAATATTGCGAGTACGCGGAGAAAACAGGGGCCTCGAAGTTTGGAATTAATACTATGCTTCTAAAAAACATATCATTAAATATCAAAAAGTATTGATGGAAGATAAAAATTGTAATTATGGTATAGTAATAATGAAGAAATTTAAATTTTAACCTACGATATGGCACGTAAATTGATACAAATAATACATTTTGTTCGGCATATTGTGATTTTTTGTAGTATTGAAAAAATATTTTGCCAACGTGATTGGAACAATTAGTTTCCAGTATTCTACAAAAAGTACGGTATAAAGAGTCACATTTTTCTAATAAGTTCGTAATATTTCTCGCTATGCGCCGAAGATTTATGCCATGCGTATAGTGAAATCTATACATACACGAAGATTCATGCTATACGTATAGTAAAATCTATATGAAAATATAACTTGCGCCTATGCGAGAATAGTTTCAAATGTAATATGCACGCATCATTTTTACTATACGGTGTCAGAATCATTTTTACACTTCTATAACAAGTCTTAGAATTCCGAACTGGCAGTAAACTACTATACTTTTCTAGCACTGAATATTAGAATTCTGGCAACCAGTGTTAGAATTTGAGGCTGTATTTTTCTCCATGTACAAATAAATGATCGCCGTTTTTTTTTAAATTGGGCATTTATTGTGAAAGAACGGTACTTTATGTTTTATTCAAAGTATTGTCTATCGCTAGCCACTACTTTTTGCCATCTTTCTGACAGCATATGGATACCGTGTCGGAAGATCGCTTCATCTTTTGAGGCTATCCACAAATCGACCCAATTTTTGGTAAATCTTCATGTGATGTGAAGTGCTGCTCAGACAGATCGTCATCGATCGAATTAAATGATAGT
>OZ023321.1:21918032-22068032 GCA_964007375.1 Ophion obscuratus | reverse complement strand
GTCATTATATAGAATATAGTCCGAGATACACCGCCCAACGGGAACACATATATAAAAAGAGGTGCTCCACTGCTGCCATGATTTTGGCCGTTCTGCTTATCTGAAATTAAAAAACCAAACGCTATTTTAATCGTCAGACTTGAGGCTCTACATGGAACTAAAATAAAGTTAGAATTGCAATAAAATAATTTTTTTTACGCTTTAGAAAAAAAATCAATTTTTCGTATTTTTTGGGGTTTATATAGCTGATAAAAAGAAAACTAACGAAGCAATCTTAATTATTTTAGTTCAACTTGTAGTTATATATGTACTAAAGAGACTGTATAAATTTGAGCAGAATCAATCAGATAATTTTTGAGATATCATGGCAGCAGTTTGAAAAAATCGTGTTTTGAGAAAAACGCGTTTGAAAGTTGTGTATAATTCATAATAAAAAAAATGGTCTCACCATAAATCTGCTATGCCTGGACCACGGAGTACACCTTCCTCTTCTTCAAAGAAGTCATGAAAGGCCGTTTTCTCTTCTTTTGATCTGACACGCCAGGAGACCCCCTTAATTTATAAACGCAAACAATACAAATGTTAAGAATCTTAAATAAAGTGCTAACGATACCAATTATGAAAGAATATTCCTTCTGAAAATTGTTTGTCAACGCAAAATATAGGTTGGTACAAGTCTCGCCGTTAGTCAGTTGACAAAAATCATACGAATCTCGTCGGCACAAAGAATTCTTTTTTTTTGTCTTGTGCAATTAACAGAAAGTGCCGGTATAAACTTGGACTTGGAAACAAAATTTTCGATAAAAACATTTGTTAGCACTAATTTCTGGTTACTATTTCGTGAAACGACCTGATCATCGGTTTTTCATCCGAAGCGATCCAACTAGCGCAATATACAGGTATTTTTGACCGTCGCTTGTATCCGCGTCGATGAACGTCAAGCCGTGAGTGAATAGAACAAACGGAAAAAAAGTATCGTTAAAAGGTAGCGCAACGCGTGGCAGCTTCGTGCCTCACACCGTCACATAGTTTATGCACGAAACGTGATTCGAGATAGGACTAGTTCCCGGTTAAGGTGTTACGCGAACTCTTGTGCAACGCCACACCAAACGACGCTCGATGGCTGAAGAACCTTGCTTTTTCTTTTCCCTTGTCATATATATACACGCGACACTTTTAGCGCGTGGCCAATTTTCGCTATACTTTTGGCTCCCGATCTTTTCGCGGAGTTCACCTTTCCTCCTTATCTCGCAATGTATTTCTTTGACGACTTGGAAGTTTGCATCGTCACAGTGCAATGACCATTAAGTTTTCGTTGTTTCATAACCTACGAAATTCACTCGCACGGTTTTTTGGGAACCTCATCAACGATATTCAACCGGAGACTTAACAAAAAGAAACTACACTTCGCACAAAAATTTAGGGAGCAAGAAAAAAATCCAAATTTTTGGGGGATTTTCAACAGGCTGTAACTCATACAAAAATGGTCGTACAGCAAAAAGAAAAAAAGCAAATTGTAGCTCTAAGTGTCTAGTTTTCGGATCTGAGTTTGAAAATTTTTTTTTGAAAATATTTTTCGAGTAATCATAAGAAAACCACCGAAAAAAAAATGTTCGACATTTTTTTGGTTCTTTTTTTTAATCTACGGACGTGGAATTTTTTTTTTCGACTTAACCTCTATATGGACCGGATAGCTTGTTTATTCAGCTTTAATTTGGTTTTTTAAAAATCTCGATACGAGCATTTCTCGCTGAGATATCGGTATTTGAATGGAAAAAGATCATTTTGTCTTTGATTACCAATATCTCAGCAACCAATGATCGCACAGAAATTTTGAGGTTGGTTTCAAAAACTTGAATAAATTCTCTACAAGGATTGGCAATTGAATTTTGAATTTTTTTTTTTTTCAATCATTGCATGAATTTGAAAAAGCGACCAAAAAAGGGCTTTTTGTGGTTTTTTGGAAAATCAAGCGGCCAATCAAAAATATTGCGGAAACCACTAATGTTAAGTGTGCCTTTTACTGTTCAATATACCCACAAAAACCCTACGAAGTTTCAATTTAATCCAGCCAACCGTTTTTTTTTCCCACTTGATCGAATTTTTGAAAAAATTAAAGGAGCAAGAATTTCGCTCTGAAAATGTCATAATTTTTATCAAAAAAGAAAAAAAAAAAAAATTTCATTTTTCTCTCTATTCTGTATTAGTGACTTGGAAAATTTAAGAAAAAAAAAAATCGAAAATTTTTGAAATTTTTTTTTTTTTTTTTTAATTTTTTTTCTTTCAATTGGCCCTAAATTTAAGAAATATAGCGACTTACTTTCTCACCGATTTTCCTCTTCCGCACTTTAATTTTCCTAGTCACAAATTAATTGAATAAATTAAAAGTTGATACCCCCAAGGCAAGTCGAATATTCGTTCTACGAATATTTTTAATTTTTAGAAAAGCAAATTAACTGAGTTTTTGCAAGCTTTAGTTTTGTAATGATCACGAGGATTTGTTGCACTAGAGTCACTATCTGAGCGACTTGTAGCGCGGATAAATGCCACCTAGGCATTATGAAAAAAAATAAAAATAAAACTAAAGCTTGCAAAAACTCAGTTAATTTGCTTTTCTAAAAATTAAAAAATACGGTAGTTTTGAGAAAAACTGTTGATTGGCTCGATTACCAAGAAAGCAGGTTAGTTTTAAGAAAAACTGTTTTTTTTTAGACACTGTTTAAATTCGCACAAAAAAATTATTGTCCCAATATTCGTAGAACGAATATTCGACTTGCCTTGGGGGTATCAACTTTTAATTTATTCAATTAATTTGTGACTAGGAAAATTAAAGTGCGGAAGAGGAAAATCGGTGAGAAAGTGAGTCGCTATATTTCTTTAATTTAGGGCCAATTGAAAAAAAAAAAAATTTTTTTTTCAAAAATTTTCGATTTTTTTTTTCTTAAATTTTCCAAGTCACTAATACAGAATTGAGAGAAAAATGAAATGTTTTTTTTTTTTTTCATTTTTGATAAAAATTATGACATTTTCAGAGCGAAATTCTTGCTCCTTTAATTTTTTCAAAAATTCGATCAAGTGGGAAAAAAAAACGGTTGGCTGGATTAAATTGAAACTTCGTAGGGTTTTTTTGGGTATATTGAACAGTAAAAGGCACACTTAACATTAGTGGTTTCCGCAATATTTTTGATTGGGCGCTTGATTTTCCAAAAAACCACAAAAAGCCCTTTTTTGGTCGCTTTTTCAAATGCATGTAATGATTGAAAAAAAAAAAAAAATTCAAAATTCAATTGCCAATCCTTGTAGAGAATTTATTCAAGTTTTTGAAACCAACCTCAAAATTTCTGTGCGATCATTGGTTGCTGAGATATTGGTAATCAAAGACAAAATGATCTTTTTCCATTCAAACACCGATATCTCAGCGAGAAATGCTCGTATCGAGATTTTTAAAAAACCAAATTAAAGCTAAATAAACAAGCTATCCGGTCCATATAGAGGTTAAGTCGAAAAAAAAAATTCCACGTCCGTAGATTTAAAAAAAAAACCAAAAAAATGTCGAACATTTTTTTTCGGTGGTTTTCTTATGATTACTCGAAAAAAAATTTCAAAAAAAAATTTTCAAACTCAGATCCGAAAACTAGACACTTAGAGCTACAATTTGCTTTTTTTCTTTTTGCTGTACGACCATTTTTGTGTGAGTTACAGCCTGTTGAAAATCCCCCAAAAATTTGGATTTTTTTCTTGCTCCCTAAATTTTTGTGCTAAGTGTATGTTGGATTCCAATTAATCCTTTCGCAGTGAGGTGAAAATGAGATTTTCGTGCCATTTTTGTGTTGGAAATTTTTTTTCATAGATTTGCTTTAAAGTCTCAGTATAAAGATGTTTGGGGTCGCTGACTTCGAATTTGATATCGGATTTCCAAAATTCAAAATGGCGGATCCAATATGGCGGACGCAAATTTGAAAAATGGTTTCATTTCGACGAAAGTGAGTACCTTATGGTTATTGGGGTCGCTGAATCCGAATGTGAAATCGGTTTTTGAAAATTCAAAATGGCGGAAATCCAGCTACTTTTCGAATTTGCGTCCACCATATCTGATCCGCCATTTTGAATTTTGACAATCTGATTTCAAATTCGAATTCAGCGACGCCGAAATCCATGAGGTACTCACTTTCGTCGAAATGAAACCATTTTTCGAATTTGCGTCCGCCATATTGGATCGGCCATTTTGAATTTTGGAAATCTGATTTCAAATTCGAATTCAGCGACTTCGAAAACCATGAGATACTCACTTTCGTCGAAATCAAACCATTTTTCGAATTTGCGTCCGCCATATTGGATCCGCCATTTTGAATTTTGGAAATCTGATGTCAAATTCAAATTCAGCGACCCCAAAAACCATGATGTACCAAATTACAATCGAATCGATGCAGTAGAAATAGGTTGTTTTAGAAATGCCCCTATACGTGTCATGACACAAAAATGGCACGACTTTTTTTTGCCCCTATGCGTGTCACTCACAGTGAAGGGGATAAAGTGGAGAAAAAGGAATTAAAGAACTATAGCAGTGTGAACGCTGAAAATTTGAGTGATTTTTGGGAATTTTTTGGAAGAAAAGGCCTCAACTAAATGTTTCGGAAAAATGAGAATATATTTGGCTATTTTTAACCTATATTACATAATTTTTTCATAGTAAAATATTGAGATCCAAGCGACTTATGCGCTGCCTTTGGAGGCGGTAAAAAAAGTTCCTCCGCTGCCCGTGCAGAAATTTTGGCAGGGATACAGGTGGATTCTGACCTGTATCCCGGGCGCCCAGTCGGGATCTAGTCCGATATCGGATCAGATTCGAAGACTAAATGTAAGATCCGTAAACTGGATTCCATTAGGGATCCAGAACCGGATCCTTTAATGTCTCTAAATAGATTCCCCATGGAATCATTGAGGAATCTGGGAAGGACCACGGGTGAACACAGGCTGAAATAAAATGTCGAAAATGGAATTATGACATCTTAAATTTATTATAAAAATAAATAACATTTATAAAGTTTAGGTGCATTAAACTATCAATAAAAAAAAAATTGTCCAAAGATTCAAATGGCAGATCGCACTCCCCGTGCAGAAATTTTGGCAGGGATACAGCTGGATTCTGACTTGTATCCCGGGCTCCCAGTCGGGATCTAGTCCGATATCGGATCAGATTCGAAGACTAAATGTAAGATCCGTAAACTGGATTCCATTAGGGATCCAGAACCGGATCCTTTAATGACTCTAAATAGATTCCCCATGGAATCATTGAGGAATCTGGGAAGGATCACGGGTAAATACAAGCTGAAATACAATGTCAAAAATGGAATTATGACATGTTAAATTTATTATAAAAATAAATAACATTTATAAAGTTTTGGTGCATTAAACTATCGATAAAAAAAAATGTGTCCAAAGATTCAAATGGCAGATCGCGCTCATCGCGAGATTTTGATGTGAATTAAAAAAAATTCACA
This sequence comes from Ophion obscuratus, assembly GCA_964007375.1. Lineage (NCBI taxonomy): Eukaryota > Metazoa > Arthropoda > Insecta > Hymenoptera > Ichneumonidae > Ophion > Ophion obscuratus. The sequence goes on along the minus strand of OZ023321.1, from coordinate 22,062,531 downwards.
TCAAAATATGTGAATGCAAATGTATTGACAAGAAATTATAAATACAAAAAAATTCACAAAATTAGTTGTGAATTTTTTCGTATTTAAGACAAATTAAAATCAAATTCAAAATGATTAGATTAAAATTTGTGTAATAGTAATACAGAAAATACACGTGACGCCAAAATTTTCAAAATGATGCCATCGTCGTCGTACATATGCCGATACTGATGCAAGTTGGATTCTAACCGGGATCCGGTTTTGGGGAATCCATGACAAATCCTGATTGGGATTTGATCGGACATAGGGTATCCCGGTCAAAATTTCTGCACGGGTGCTGACATGATTCCCGCCGATTGAGTAGCTGAAGCCGAAAGAGGAAAAAATGTCGTTAAATTCGAAGGTATTTCCTGTACAATGACAGGATTTTCGAAAAATATCAAAATCTAACAAAATGGCGTAGTTATGAAAAAAGTCTGTTTTCTTGCCTATAAGATGGTCGTTTTTTTTTCAATGCCACATCGTCAATTTTCAGCCAATGAAAAATATACCCAGTCATTGTAGAGTAAATATATTCAAGAGTACCCAGTTCAAATTTCAAGTAAATCGGATAATTGCTCTTTGAGTTACAATGTCAGCAAATTTGAATAACGTCATTTCGAGAAAAACGCGTTTCAAGATTTAACTATCGATTTTTGTAAGACAAAATGATTAGAGATACGGCCTTGAAATTTTTACAGGATATTTTTGAAAGTATAAACTGTCGAAAAAGGCAAAAAAATCGATTTTTTTAAAAGTGTCACACTGGTATAGCCTCTTAAAAAATTCCACTGCGTTCCACCGATGTGGCTTTTGAGGCGTTGTATCTATTCTGGCTCATCGAAAAATGAGACTTTTTTGGGAATTTTTGTGAGGATGCAAACAAAGCGATCATGGTGGAGGTTTTTTAAAGGATTTATCCTCCCTGTGCCGAGGTATACAAAAAATGTAATAATAAGAACAAAAAATCGCGGCTCAGTTGTAGCTACACTGAAATCGTTCTTTACATGCTCTGCGGAAGGTTGAAGAATTTGTTCTGATTAGCACCTAGAACAAAAAGAAAAATTTCGTCACTTACATTAGTTTTGATAGAGAAGTATACACGATTATTAAGAAATATTGTTTTTTCGCAAAACGGCATCATGGTGAATAATTTTTATTTCGCTAAAAAATCAGACTTAACTTGTTTCTAAAAACGAGAATTGTTGAGGAATCGTAGATATCATGTGTACTTTGCAGAATCTATCTAAGAAACTACAATTAAAATTTCAAGTCAATCGAATGAAAACTGCCCGAATTATGCGTCTTCTCGATAAAAAAAAAACGTTGCTCCGAGAATAACGGGTTTTAAGTTTCAAAACTGACTTAGGAGCTATCGCCTACACGTTGGAATTGAAGTTCTCATTTGAATTCTGCCTATACCCACGGAAGCATTTTGATAGTAGGTCTTCAGTTGTTAGGTAGTTGTAAATTTTTTAAATACATTGAAATCAATTTTTTGCAATTATATAAAGATGATACATTGAAATAATCGAAAGCTGATATATTGAAATCATCAAAAGATGATATACTGAAAACATGAAAAGATTATATGTTGAAAATGATCTAAAGATGATATCTTGAAATCATCAAAAGATGATAAATTTAAATAATTTAAAGATGGTATATTGAAATCATCTAGAGATGATATATTGAAATCATCTAACGATGATATATTGAGAGCATCAAAAGATGATAAATTAAAATCATTTAAAGATGATATATTGAAAGGGGCTGTCCATAAATTACGTCATTTCAAAATGGGGGGGGGGGGTCTGGTCGCTGGATGACGGTAACGATAATTGGATTATGACGATAGGAAGGATAGCATGATTTTGGGGGGGGGGGGGGGGGGGTTGAAAATCAGCAAAAATCGATGACGTAATATATGGATGGCTCCAAATCATCTAAAGATGATGTATTGAAATCATCTAAAGATGATATATTAAAATCATCTAAAGCTCATATATTGACATCATCTAAAGATGACAAATTAAAATCATTTAAGATAGTATATTAAAATAATCTAAACATCATATATTAAAATCATATACTGATGATTTCAAAGGTATAGATGTTTTCATAATGCCGAGCAGGAAACAGCAGGCCATTGTCAGAACGGTGCCTCGCCGTAAAATGTTTTCAAAATCATCTTTCCCCGTACCCACATACAACCGCGTAGTATTAATTCGGCATTGATGAATAATTGAGCCGTCGAACAGTATCTCTTCCACCACTCGCGCGATATCAATCTCGATACCGACCGAACGAATTAGCCAAGATTCGAATTGGTTAATTCGTAAATACAGGGTGTTCGAACCGTAGTCCTGCGGGATTTTGAGGGGCGTGGGGTCGAGAGGCTCGCGAGCGTGGTGCAAGGACAAGGAAATACAAGGATGCCCGAGACCGTGAGACTCTCAGGAGTTTTATTGGCGCCACGGGGGTTGCCCGAGTGAGGGTACCCCACGCAAATTAAGATGGAGCATCCTTATACACGTATGTGTGTGTGTGTAGGTATGCTGCTTTTTGTACGGCACGTACGTTCCTCCCTCTCTCTCTCTCTCTCCCTCTCCCTCTCCCCCCTCTGCGTAACCCTGGCTTTTTGGAAGATTCGCGTAAAATCGCCGGCACATAGTGCTTCCCTAACGCGATGTCGCTTGTGCCGAGATAGCGCTCCGACTCGTCGAGTGTACACCCGCAAATAAGGAGTGAACCGTGGGGCGCGAGCGAGCGCGCGCGCAGTCCAAAAAGGGCAAGTTCAGGGGGTAGTCGCTCAGTGGTGGGGATAGTCACGAGTTGCTCCTGCAAGTTGGGGGTGGGAAAGTCAGAAGCGAGCACGAGGCTGAGGGAGCACGCGACTCCACTGCCAACACTCTCGATGACACTCGCGCGTGCCTGACACACGAAACTCTCCACGCGACGCGACCGTCAAATGTTTTTGTTTTTCGTACGTGGCCATCGTTAATTGTCTCTTTCGTCACAAATAATGATGACATTGATTTGAGAACGAGATACGGTGCGCGGTTGTCGGGAGATTAGAAGTCTGGAAAAGCTACGCGGACGAGTCATACGGAGATGAAAGTGCGAAAGAAAACGCGACGATAATTGGCCATATCGGGAAAAATACGGATTCGCGGTCGATCATTCGAGGACCTTTGTTTCGTTGAAGAACTAAGTTGGTTCCTCGCTAGTTGATAGTGTCGCGACAGAGAGCAGAGGGAGAGAGAGAAAGAAAGTCGAGGGGGCCGAGAGGCGAAATGGACGTGCAAACTTACAGCAGAATGTGGCAAACAACGCCACCAAATCTGTACACCGCGTATAACGCCCATCCCGCGATAATGCAGCTGCAGGCGAGCAATAACGAATTTCATTCGTGGTTTCATTCTAGGAAACCCTCAATGGACGACGTGGGCAACCCGACTTCTGTCAACGTTCGGTGAGTAACGATCTCGATTGTCAAATCTTCCTCTTCGGCACCCTTTTCTTCGTCTTACACGGAACATCCCTCGGGTGACACCCTTCGATTTTGTTGAAATTTGGATATGTTATGAAGCACCGAAAAGTAAACGATACGTTTTTTTTTATCAGCGGAAAAACGGTTTTAATAGGTGAAATCGTCGCTTAAGACGTTACCCCCACTTGCAGCGCAAAAAAAAAGGCCTTTTTCATGAATTTTTTAAAGAAAACTACAAAACTTTTTTAATCGATCAATATACCATCTTGAAGAACACATCTTGAAGAACTTTCAGTAATTTTTTTATTGAAAAATATTACATTGTTTAGTGGCAAATGGCCGTCGATGAAATAATGTTTTTATATACACGGTTTGCGGTGACCAACATTGCGGCGAAGTGGATCATCTGAAAAAAAAAATGCGGATGGATTTAGTCAAATATAAGTATAAACTAGTCTTTAATCGAAGGATTTTAAAAAATATTCATTTTTCACAAAATGGCGGACAGTCAAAGTTAATGGTTCGATTTTAACGAAAAAAACGGCCGTTTTTTGGCTATAAAACGGCCATTTTTTTCGAAAAAAAAATCGAACGATTAAAGACTACATTTTTATGTATTAAATAAGCCTGCAAAATTTCAAGAAGATCGGTTCTTTAGTGTTCCAGTAATCTCGGTCACCGACTTCAGAAATGCCAAAACGCGTTTAAAGTTTCAATTTCCGGTCGTTTACACAACGGATTCTTCTCTTTCAACGCTCATACCTCAGTCAATTTTGTTCGGATCGACTTGAAATTTTCAGGACATATTCTCAGATACTTATACTTAAAAAAAATGCAATAAAAAAATCGATTTTTTCAAAATCGCAAGTGGGGGTAACCCCTTAATATAGAGGTGGTTCAACCCTTAATTTTTTTTGCAATTTCACTATAGTGGATTTTTCGTTGCTTCGGATTTGAAGAATTTTCGTTTTTGTTTCATTAAAATCGGTGGACTCGTGTGTGAAACTGCTAAATTACCCCTAGAAATGCCTTTTTTCGACGGGTGGTTTCACCCCCTAAACTGTTTTTCCGCCGATAAAAAAGAATACGTATCGCTTACTTTTCGGTGCTTTATAACATACCCAAATTTCAACAAAATCGAAGGGTGTCACCTGAGGGATGTTCCTTGTTAGTCCTTGGTCATCTGTACCTATCAAATTTTCACTAGCTTGTCCGTTGATGGCACTTCACGCCCAGTGCACTTTCACTGAGGATTGAAAACATACAGTCCCGTTTTACGATTTCTTACGATTTAAGGGGTAAACAATTATTCATACAGTTCTTCAAATATGTCTTCAAACAGTTCTTTAAAATTTAAGGGGTAAACAGTTCTTCCAGTTCTTCAAATTTGTCCCATAAAACATTTCGTCTTCGGACGTTGTATGAAAATAAAACTGTTTTTACGTTCGAATTTTTCCGGCATCGGAGTTGTGGCAAATACGTCAAAACGGGGCTCCAACTGGAAATGAGATTCGAAAAGTTTTTCGTAGTGCACTTTGGAAACTTGAAAACGTCATAATGGAACCCTTGGTGCATGGATTGTTTTGAATCCAAGAATTAAGCATTTGTAGTGGGCATCTTTTATATTTAAAATATTCCGAGTCACGACCAGTTAGTTTGTTTGGGTTCATGGTAATATTCATTCTCACGATAAACTAAAGTGGTGAAGAAAAATAAAATAAAAAATTCTACCCCATTTGCAATACGGAATATTTTCAAAAAAATCCATTTACTTGACTGACCTTTGTACACATTTTGGAGTTTCCGGCTTATAATTTTCGTAAGTCGCAACGTTATTACCGCAAGGGCCACGTAGCCATACAATTTAACTCTTAATTATTTCCGGAAATATATTTATTTTCAGTTTTCATCCAACTTCGATTTTTCATGATTTTTACGCGTATTTTTAGTCAGACTTTTGTCTTTAACAAGCTCCCGAGTCTTGTCGCAAAGTTTCTCAGTTCATTGCCAGTCCTCAGTTCTTCGCTAACCTAGCCAGCGCGACTTTACTCCAATGCGGAGATGCGGACTTGCGAAAAGCAATGTCCCGCAGCACAGTAAAGAAAAGTGCCACTTCCGACGTTTTCGCCCGCGCTCAAACCCCGTGGCAGGGTTGCGAAATTTGTAATGAAAAAGTAATGCATTATTCATTACTTTCTTAATGGGTAATGAAGATATATTTCATTACACATGACATTACATACAGTAATTTTAAAAAATTCCACTCCTCATTACATTATATTTTGTAATGTAAAAAATCCCCATTACTCATTACGTTAAAAAATGTATTGTAATGAGGAATGGAATTTTTATACATTACAAAATATATGGTAGTGAGTAATGGAATTTGTTCACATCACTAATGTAATGTGAAAATCTCCATTACTCATTACAAGGTAATATGGATTATTATTCGTTTGCCATCGGGTCAGATCGACCCACTGCAAAACCCGCTGCCCCTAATGGGAAACGAATAATAATCCTCCTTACATTGTAATGAATAATGGGGATTTTTTACATGCCGTAACATTAGTAATGTGAAAAAATTCCATTACTCATTACCTTATATTTTTTAATGCAAACAAATTCCCTTGCCCATTATATTGTAATAGGTAATAAAAAAATATTTCTTATTATAAAATGTAATGTAATGAGGAATGGACATTTTTTACATTACAAGATTTAGTTCAATGAGTAATGGAAATTCTTTACATTGGAAAATCCAATGTAATGAGTAATGACAATTGTTTGCATTGCAAAATGTAATGTAATGAGTAATGGAAATTTGTTAAAATACGGAATGTAATGTAATGAGTAATGCAAATTTGTTGAAATACGGAATGTAATGTAATGGGTAATGACATTTTTTTCATTACAAAATGTAAAGTAATGAGTAATGAAAACCCTAATGCATTACGAAAAGTAATGCATTATTTTCAACCCTGATTCATGGTAGGTTCGAAAGACCCCCAACTCAAAGCCGAACACCCTAATCCGCCTATAATTTATCTACATGTAAACGCAAAAAGTCACGATCAATCGCGATCTCATTCGCATCCGTTGGATATTCGATACACCCTTTTTTTCGCGAGCAGCCAGTGTCACGCCGTACAGGCGAATTAATATCGTCCGACCACAAATGTCACCAATATCTTCGGAACGAAATCACTGGAAAAGATGCCAAAACAGGCGTAAAAAAGACCGCAAGCCCTCATAAGCGATGGCGTGGAAAAGAAATCTAAAAAAAAAATACAACGTGAGAGCCGCATACAATTCTCGTAAATTCTTGACAACGCTCAAAATTTCTATTACCCGTGAGATGGAACGAGAGTTTTTATCAGATGATGAGCGAGAGCAAAAACTGAGGGCCGCGCGCAACTGCAGCGATACAAAAAAAAAAGAACGGTGGCCCGTGATTGATACGCGTTAATTACGAGTGGATATCGATGCTATACCGAACCAAGGGCGACGGGGATGTATATACATGAGACGACCGCGGCCAAAAAACAGAAGAGAATTTCGTTCGCGAAAGGGGGCGCGCATCTCTCGATAATCGTTCTCGCGTTATATACCTATTCGGGCAAAGATTGTAATCGTCTTTTACAATATATATGTATGTATATATATATGGGGGGGGGAGGTAAATTTGAGGACGGTCGACTTTAAGGACGCTCCTCAAAATAACCTGTTGTCCCTATGCTCAACATTGTTTAAGCCCTGTGTCTTTAAAATCACATTAAAATTAATGTAAGCATATGTATATCAAAGTCGTTTTCCGAACCGCCCTGTCCCCGAAAAGGTTTTTTTTTTTTGGGAAATTTAAGAACCATCTTGGAAACAACAAGATATACTGTTAGCCAACATTATGTCAATTCAACGGCTGCAAAATATCCTTCCTCACTCTCGATATATATATATATACATATAAAAGAACATGTCCGGACTGATTCATCAAAGCCGAGCCAAAACCACTGAAGCTAATCAACTAAATGAAAATGTTGACAGTAGGTTACTTTTGTGACGTATGCACCGCACTAAAAAGGGCTTTTTTCGAAATCCAACCCTTAAGGGGAGACAAGAGGTGACAATGTTTATATGGAAATTGAAAAATATCTGGTCGGATTTACTTGAAATTTTGTATTCGTGCTTCTTGACACAATTATTTGTATTTTAAGTGAAAAATAATCTGATCCGAAGATTTACTTGAAACTTAGTATTAAACTTAGCTCTTCAACACAATTGATAAAATACGTATTTTAGCGTTTTTCGAAATTCAACCCCTAAACGAAAGTTTGGACGAAAATGTTTAAAAATCGGGTCGAATTTACTTGAAACTTTGTATGACTACTCCTAGACACTACCCAGAAATTCAATCCTTAAGGGGAAAAGGGTGTAGCAAAGATTGTATGGTACAAGAAATATCTGTTCAGATTTACTTGAAACTTAGTATTAATGATCTTCAACACAATTCTACGTGTTCTTCGATGGAACATTTCAGGAGTCTACGCCAGCGAAGTCGCGGGCAGAAAGCTAGTATATATATATATATATATATATATATATATATATATATATAAAGGGTGAGGCAACAACTATTAGCAGTAGAAACATGTTGTAACCTATCAGACTTAGGAGAAAACTTTTCCTACAGAAGTTGCATAGTTTAAAGAGGGTCATCAACTGGTGTGGCTACGAGGTTCATCCAGGCGGAGGCGCTCCAGAGATTTCAAGGTCACCTCATTTATTTATAATGGGACGACTATTTTTTGTAAAATTTTATCATGAAACTAAAAATAAGTTCGCACACAAAGCTTAAAGATGATCGATGGAGATTTAGCATAAAACATCGATAAAAAGCAATGTCAGTGATTTCAGCCTAGGATTGATTTAAAAAAAAAACGATGCAAACTCTTACTCCTATAAAAGGGGCTCAAAGTGACCAATCTGATTTGCATTGATTGTATTGTCTCATTAATCGCGTCAGTCTGTATTAACCAACAGGCTCTGAAAGCCGCACGACCTAAGTGGAATTTGCTACGACTCTTCATCAATATAGACTGATTTGATTAATAAGACAATACAATCAATGCGAATCAGATGTCAAGCGTGCATTGAAAGTGATGAGGATCACTTTGAGCACCTCTTGAAAGAGCAATTGTGTGCACCGGTTTTTTTTAATTGGTTCTAGGCTAAAAACATGGAATTTTTTTTTTTGTTCGATTTTTGATAATCTTGATTGATCATCTAGAAATTTGGCATGTGAACTTATTTTTCGTTTCTTGATTAGATGCTGAAAAATAGTGGACCCATTTGAGAAAATTGACGAGTTCTTGAAATTTCAAAGGGGCCTCCATTTGGATGAACGTCGTAGCCACCGCTCGATAACCCCCTTCGAACCAAGCAACTGTTGTCGGAAAAGATTTCTCGTACGTCTGATAGGCTAGAAAATATTTCTACTGCTAATTGTTGCCTCAACCGGTATATATTTATACATATACAGTAGCGTGCAAAAGTTTCGCGCCACCCTATTTTTCGTGGATATTGCATAGAAATACGATGGTACGGGAAATACAAACGAGTGATGACACTTTTAATTGGCGTCGAAATGCTTGATATTAAAAAGAAACGTGGTATAAACAGTAATATCACTCTTCAACAATTAATTATCCAACAGTTTTTATTTAATGCCTGTGCAAAAGTATTGGGCCATATACCATTGCGTATGAAAACAAAAAACACAACATTATAAAAATAACAAAACATGGTTTAGTTTTCTCTCTAGAGTCAATACTTCGTTGCCATGCCCTTAGCAGCGATTACAGCAGCACATCGTCGGGGTATAGACGCAATTAATTGCGACATGCGATCTTGTGCCATCTTTTTCCACTCATATTGCAAATGATCCCGTAATTCCGTCTTGTTGGAGTGATTCTCCCTTCGAACGTGAATCTTGAGCTCTTCCTACAAATGTTCAATCGGATTTAAATCCGGTGACTGCGAGGGCCAGTCGAGAAGGCGCCCTTTCGGCTTTCAAGGAAATTCTTCACAAGACGCGAAGCATGTTTGGTATCATTGTCGTGTCGAAATATCCACCCATTCGGCATATTTTTCTTTGCAAATGGGAGCATATGGTCTTGCAATATATTTCGATACATTATAGCGTCCATATTGCCTTGGATTTCTATTAGCGGACCAATACCGTTATCAGAAAATGCTCCCCAAACTTTAACATTTCCGCAACCGTGTTTTACAGTTGGAATTTGATACCGTACGTCGTATCTGGTACCTGCTGTACGTCTTACATACTTGCGACCATCACTTTCGAACAATTGAAATTTGGATTCGTCGGAAAAAAGAACTTTCCGCCAATTCGATACTGTCCAATGTCGATATTTTTTTGGCAAAATTCAATCTAGCCTTCTTATTCTTTGTGCTAATAAGTGGTTTCTTTACACTGACGCGCCCAATGAATCCCACAGCCTTCAGACGTCGGGATACCGTACTCCGACTGATATCAGCAAGATTTTCACTTAGTAATTCTCGCAAAATTATTGCTGCAGTTTTTCGCAGATCTATGACGCACTTTCTTTTAATGGTTTTGTCCACGCGTTTTGAAGTTTTTCGTGGTCTACCGCTTCGACTTTTATCACACAACGAATTTGTTGATTTATATTTCACAATAATACGGCTTACTCTGCTTTTCCCAATAGATAAAGTATTTGCAATATCACGACAACTCTTTCCTTTTTCAAATAGTTTTAACACAACTTCGCGGACCTCAATTTTTGTATTTCGCCATTCCGGCAGATGTAGAACTGATTTTTTCATGGCTCTTTATGTTTCGAACTAACGCGAAAGAAGGCGCGGAAGAAAACGTAAACAAACCGTGTGGCTGGAGAAGGTGAGACAGCGGCCCAATATTTTTGCACACTGACCGAACGCGTTCGACGCTGTACACAAACCATACACTATACAAAGAAGATAATATACCGAGCTGTTATGCATATCATAGCTCCCTCAAATATTTGAAATGATGGAGAGGTTCAGGCATTAAATATTTTATCGAATAACTGAGAAAAAAGGTTGGCCCGAAACTTTTGCACGCCACTGTATGCATATATATATATATATATATATATATATATGACTGCGATGAAGCTAGTATGCAAGGAAACGGCAAAGAGATCGGTAAAAATGAGAGTGGATGGAGAGAGAGCGAGAGAGGGGGCGATGCGAGTAGTGGATGCAATGTGGCCAGTTTAGTAAAACGGTTCCGCGGGAGTAGAAGTGGCTGCTTTTTCGCCAGGCGCGATCCTATCGGCTCTCTACGATCGTTCAGCTTCTTTTCTCTCCCGTTCCTCCTCTTTTCTCTCTTTCATCCGCTCTCCTCATCTGGCTCTTGGCCTCCTCGTTGTTTTCTTTCTTCCCGCGAGTCTTTCGATCTCTCTCGGCACTTGAAACGCAGCGAGCCTATATGGAGCGTCGTAACAATTGAACCCTTAATAGAATCACATTTATTCTTATTACCCGAGGAGGTCAACCCGGGTGGGACGAGTGTGGAAGCCCAGCTTTTTTCGCTTCCCACTTTCGAGGGCTATATAATATCGAGGGACTTTCTCACTGCGAGAAGAGCGCTCCCTTCTTCGTATCCACGCACACAGTATGCGGTTTCCGATCGCGCCCCCGCTAAGCCCTTCGACGAGGGTTCCGCCGGCTCGATTTTAACCTCGTACCTTCTGCTTTCGCCAAGTTCTCCCTTGAATTCGTGTCTTCTCGGGGACGACCCTCATCAGTTCGTCCGCTTGTTGTCTCGTGGCAAATTTATTCGGGTTTTAAATAGCAGGTTGCCTGGTTGATTGGGAAACGGGTATTTTTCGATTGATTATCTTGCCGAGTAATTTTCTTGTTCTCGACATTTTAGGCGAACTTATACTGTGAGAGAAAAGTCTATGGTATTCACGAAAAAAAAAACGCTCGTGGTAAAAGAGGGGATAGTAAAATTTGCTAGTTTATCGACATTGCAATCATAATACGGTTAACACAACTATAAGTGAAACGTATACACTGAGAAAAAAAAACCAATTGAACCAAATAAATATATTGGTTGATCCAAATAAATGTACTGCTGCGGAGTGCCACCGATATATGAGATTGTTTCAATACTGTAAGATATTGGAAAATGTGATACATTTAAATAACTTATTATTTTATTTGCGAAAGCTCTTCTGTTCTCTGGATATCTACATTATCCGTCAAATAAAATTATATTCTATTGAAATCATTCTATATACAATCCGTAGATGTATTGGATCAAATAATTAAGCGGTTGCTACAAACAATTTTTATTTCGTACAAAAATATAATCAATAGAATTAATTATTTCTTTACTATACCAAAACGAATATGCCATGGGACGTAAGTTTTTCAATTTGTTTAAAATCTTAAATAAAAAGTGAGCATTAGAATGATCATCGACGATAATAGTGGAGAGAATATCAGATATTCAACTGATTAGAACAAATACTACACTTTGATTTTAGCCACAGGCCAAGAAGCGATACTCTTTAGAGTTTCTCCGGCGTTTAAGTAGATTTTCGGTTCGCGCTACGCTTACGAGAAACGAGCGCGCGTGCGGCGTCTAGCGGTTACTCCGAGAACTACGGGTTTCCTCACACCTATAATTTTGGTGGCGCTCGGCCATGATTTGGTTGACTTTTTTCAACCAAATGTACAAGAAACAAATTTTATTTGAGCATAATTTGTTTACCAATTAAGACATTTGCTTGATATTTTTCAATCAAAATAAAATATTAATATTTTAACGAATAATGTTCTTAAAATCAATACCGGATATGGTGAAAACAATAAAATAACATATTTACTCAATAGAAATTTGATTTGAATCAAACCAGCGTAATTCAATTTTTCTTGTGTACTCGAATCAACAATATTCATGTTATGAAATGAAACGCTTTTTTCGTTCGTTGTATAAATTGCATTCAAAACTATATATTTTAGTCGCGATAATTTTTTAGATAGTTTCAATAATATATTGTTCTCGGCTAACAATATATATTTTGAATGAAAAAAAACTTTCAATTTTATCATGTTGTTGAAGTCAATAGCGTTTTGTTTGGACTAATAAATCCGATTATTTACACCAACAATTTTACAATTGAATCAACGAAGTTTTATTCAATGACACCATTGATATTGGATCAATGATTTTTTTTCTCAGTGTATCTAAACATGCGATTTGGGAGGCACGTTTGACTATCTATTGCCGCCGAAATAATGATTAACTACTGTGAAATGCTTGACAATATAGATATGGTTAATTCAGTGCTGTCGCAAAATCGGCGCACGAATACTAATGTTGTTTACTGTACGTGAAATTTGTTACATTTGTTTAATCTAACTTTTCGTATTCCTTTCAAGTTTGTACAATTCATATGGTTAACATTAACGGTTATCGAGTATAATTAGTTAGACGTCCTTATGAAAAGTAACTGTTCGAAAAAAAATGATGGTAATGTTTAGTTATAGCTAAGACGTAATTTTTTTGCAGTTCTTCTTGTAGTTCGGCTTCTGTTCTTGTAGGACACAGATTACTATGCACTTAGCAGGTCGCATCATAAATAATATGGTTCAAAACTATTGCGATGCGCCAACAATCCATCTAAGCAGTGACTTATATTATTGAACCAAAATATCTGTGCAAAATTTCACCTAAATCGTAGGTAACACCTATTCGGACGTACAGCCGAAATTACCTTTGTCTCTTGTGCCATATCCGTGATCAAGCACTCAGTAGCGCAGTGGCAGCGGGCGTAGTATAGGCAAAAAATAGGCGGGAACGTTGTATGTAGGGCTTGCAATCCGGATATCCGCCAATTTCTCAAATCCGGATAATGAAGCCAACTGAATATGGATAATACGGATAGTAAAATTCGTCAAAAAATTACGATTTGAACATAGAACTAACTGTAGTAATACAATAATTTCGGCATTGTGTGCAGTCAGTATACGTAGCTAACAAGTAATCTTAATTTAAAATATGTTTTGTCTTTGCTTTTAATATTTTGTGTGACGCGCGACCGACAAGTTGCTTAAATTTTATTATGTTGTGTCGTCCGAATTGCAAGATGCGTGAAAGAAGTTGTACGTTTTTTATTTGCTGGTCGTTGTTTTTTATTTTTTTTTATATAAAATGATGATGATGACCTCATTATTACTATGATAATTGGTTTAAGTTTTAGAAGAAAGAGTTACCTAAGTGTTTTCAATGATTCATATTTTGTTTTAATACTTTATGGTAAATAGTAGCATACTAGTATGCTCGATCATTTGGCAATATTGAAAATGTTAATGTTGTCCATTAGCTATAGTAAAAAGAGAATGTTTTTGTTTAATTTTAATAAATAATAATAAAACCACTTTTTAACGGATTTCCTTTGTTTTTTTTTTTTTTTTTTTTTCAAATTATCTATTTCATGTGTAGGCGAAATATTTCTTCGACGTAAATCATTACAGAAGGTCAAGGAATGACGAATTATAATTTTGAAAATCATTGAGGTAGAACTCTCAGTTGCGTATTTTATTTTATTTTGGATGTATGAAATATTTTATGCATTTAGTGGACGCGCATTGATGCCCTCAACCAACCCTTGAATGGGACCAAATACGGATATAGGAGGTCGTATCTTATAATATGGTACAAGTCACTATAAACCTCGTCGCAAATCACGAGCAACATTTTTAATCAATGTATATATTAGACTGGCCCAAAAAATTGGGATGTTATTTTTATTTCAAATTTTTGTTGAAAATATTGTTGAGAATGACAAAAAAATGAGTCCTGGCCAAATTTTAGCCCATTATATTAATATTTAGAGGTCCCTCATCGCGATTTTCTATTTCCCATTCATTTAACATGGTAAAAGTTTTGTTTGCCGCTTTTGAGCTTTATAACTCGCATGCGGGTAAACACACGGAAACGCCTGAAAATATTGTTTACAGAAAATTTAACGCTTTACTAAAAAGTTCCTTACCCTTTATACGATAAATTCACTTGTTCAAATTTTATTCACCATTAAAGTTGAATTGATAATAAATTTCATGATTAGGTGAGATTTCTGAATTTTTGTGATAAAATTATTGATTTTTTTGTTGTTGTTTTTTCCTGATTTATCTTAAAAACTATCGTATCTTTTTAAAACTAGTCCCTAGATATTTATTTACCATGCTATAGGAATTAAATTCGGTTCAAGAATAGATTTTTATACTAATGTACTTTTAAACAACAATAAATTTCCATCTATTAGGAATTTTATAAACTATCTAGGGAATAATTTCAGAAGGATACAATACTTTTTAACATGAATCAGAAAAAAAAACAAAAAAATCAATAATTCCGTTGCAAAAGTCCAAAACCTTACAAAATCATGAAATTTATCATAGATTCAACTTTGACGTTGAATAAAATTCGAACGAGTGAATTTATCATATGAAGACTAAAGACCTTTTTTGTAGAGCGTTAAATTTCCTATAAAAAAACGTCTTGGGCATTTCCGTGTCCTTACCCATAGGCGAGTTATGAAGCTGAGAATCAGCAAACAAAACTTTTACGATGTTAAATGAAAGGGGAATAGTAAATCGATAGTAAATCGATAGTAAAGCGATGAGTGACCTCTAAATATTGATATAAAGGGCTTAAATTTGGTCAGCACTCGTTTTTTGTCATTCTCAACATTTTCAACAAAAATTTCAATTGAAATTGTTTTTTTTTTGGGCCAGTCTAGTATATATACTTCAGTCCTGACGACTATTAGGATCTTGGAGAAGTATATTTTTGATAGTGTCAGGAAATATTTATTTCATGAAAACCTACTATATTATATAGCATTGAACAATGATCGTATGCTATAAGATTGATGGTTGCGGTGAGCACATGTCCATAATTCGTGCGACTGCAAAAATATCAATAAACATCACCTACTACACTTTTGGCAGTAGCTATGGCTATAAAATAGTATTGTCCCCTCAGGTACAATACCATTTAAATAATATAATACAAACTATAATTAACAAATAATATAAAATATACTTGAAATATGGTTAAAAGCACCATGCACTTCTCTCAGTGCATAAACGCAATTGTGCTTTTTCGAATCATCACTTGTCGGCGACTTTTAATCGAGAGGTTCTTTTTCTTCATCAAATGATTATTCACGAGAGCATGTGCACAACTCTTAGGCTGAAATGTCTTAATTACGGTGTATTTAGCGAGAGGCGATCGGGCGCGAGATGATACTTCGTCCAATCTGTCGGCGTTCGATGGACATTTCTATGCATACGGGTATGCAACTCTCGTGAAAATACGAGCGTCCAGTGATCCGTAGCTTCTAGACGCCGAGCCTCCGCCGCCGAGGCGGTTTTCTTCGTTCCATACACTCTCGCTCGTTCTCGTCGCTTGTACTCGCTCGAGTCGTTAAAGTATGCTAATTCCTGTGAATTAAACCATTACGTGCCAGCGTCGCGCTACTCTCGACCGGTCTCTCTTTCTCCCTCCCTCTCGCTCCTGCTTCGTCTCACACTCCCCTCGCCCTCGTCCCTGTAAAATTTATAAGAATTTTAATTCGCACATAATGCAATAGCCCCGTCTCGGCCCACCCGACAATTTCTACCCCGGCAATTTCCCCACAACTTCTCACTCGAATATCCCTATGCCCCGTATTCATTAACAATGCAAAGTGCATTCGAAAATATATACATATCGCTCCGTCGTGAAAAGCAAAGAAGAAACAAATTGCAGAGCAACCCAAGATCAATCCCGAGCAAGATCGATTCCCTGTTCTCAAAAATACTCACGAGAAACATCACTTAAGGGGTAAGGCCACTAGAGCGGGGAAAAAACAAGTATATTTTGGGATTTTTTTTAGAGGGACAATGGAATAATACAAAATTCTGAAAAATGTCCTTTATTGTACATATCATAAACTGTATAAACTATTTTTTTCAATGTAATATAAAAGAAAATGGCGGCTGCACAGCTTTTCTTCGACGAAGCCTTTTTTTCATAAGCACGCGGCCGGACCAACGGCACTTGCAATTTTTAATTTACAGTGAATGACATTTTTTTTCTATTATACATACGAGGGTGGGGTGAAAAGTTTCCGGCCTGACCAAGAGATGGTGCCACTAGGTCTAGATTTGGAGCGGCGTCCTACAGTACCATTCCTACCGAGCTTGCATGTACAGTTTCAGCCCAATCGCTACGTTAGTTTGCGTTTGAGAGCACATTGCGCGAGTCGCTTCCGTTGTTTTCGTAAAAATGGAAAAATTGGAAAAACGTGCTGTCATCAAATACTTCCATTTGAAAGGTTTTACACCAAAACAAATAAAAGAAGAGATGGATTCAACACTAGGAGACTCCTCCCCATCATATTCAACTATTAAGCAGTGGGTTTCTGAATTTAAAATGGGTCGTGTGAGCACCTCTGACGAGCCTCGCTCAGGACGGCCCGTTGAAGTCACAACTTCAGAGATGATTGAAAAAATCCATAAAATAGTGTTGGAAGACCGCAGGTTGAAAGTGCATGAGATAGCTGAGACCTGTAGGATGTCAGCTGAACGTGTGCGAAATATTTTGCACAACCATTTGAACATGGAAAAGCCGTGTGCAAGGTGGGTGCCGCGTTTGCTAACGCTCGACCAAAAACTGCTTCGAAAAACCATTTCTACCGACAATTTGGCGCTGTATAGGCGTAATCCAAACGAATTTTTGCGTCGATTCATAACTGTTGATGAGACCCGTCCACCACTACACGCCTGAAAAAGATTTAAAAACAACGAAGTTATCGAAGCTGTAATTCAGTATTTTGAGGAGCTTGACGAATCTACGTTTAAAACTGGTATAACTAAATTAGAACACCGTTATGAGAAATGGATCAGTGTTGATGGAGATTATGTTGAAAAGTAGAGCAAACAAAAATTTTAAACATCGTTTTTCTTGGTCAGGCCGGAAACTTTTCACCCCCCCCTCGTATAAATAGCTACAGAGGTACGTAGGATTTTTTTGATACATCGATTTTAGCAAAAACAGCGCTTTTTTGAATAAAAGTTCAAAATTCTCAAAAAAAGATCGTACGAAGATGGTTTATAAAAAAAAAGTAATATATCGAGAAAATCTTACGTACTTCTATGCAGAATTTAATTATGAATATACAGTTAACATTTCAAGTAAGTCGGTCAAGATTTATTCGCATTATGAGTCCGGCCGACTTGAAAAATGTAGTTTCGAGAAAATCACGTTTAAAGTTTTCGGTACAGAACAATCATCGATACACTTGATATACCTTCAGTCAGCGATGCTTTCGCAATGCAATTAAAACTTTCCAAATTAACGTCCAGCTCGAACAGGACGTTATCGATTTTTTAAATTTCTACAGTGTCCTTACTCCTAAGTGTCCGCCATCGATTTTCTCGAAACTCATATATGTGATAAAGCATTGAAAACTATTAGACACGTATTTTCTTTCATCCGCCAAAAAAATCGTTTTAAGGGTGGAAACCACCCCTCAAAGAAATGCGTGTCGAGGGGTAGTTTTGCAGTTTCACCCACAAGCAGTCCACCGATTTGAATGAAACAAAACCAAAATTCTTCCGCTGCAAATCCACGAAAAATCCACCGCAGCATAATTGAAAAAAAAGTTCATTCAAGGGGTGACACCTTCCTTTGAGGGGTTGTTTCTTCCCTTAAAAACGTTTTCCCGCAGATTAAAAACAAAAACATGTCTAATAGTTTTCAATGCTTCATCACATATACGAGTTCTACCAAAATCGGAGGTGGACACTCAAGTGATGTTCCTTCAAATACCGAGACATTCAACGATAATCAAGGATCGATGTCTCTGGATCTGCGGATTAAATTCGTACTTTTAATCGCGTTGCATTTTCGATAACGACCATTTGGGAGAAAAAGAAGAAAAGAAAAAAAGGCCAGGATTCGTGTCTCGAACACTTGGAAATGTTCCGTTTGATGTTGCGAACCAAGATGACAACGAGGCTCTCGGAAGGAACCGTGCAAGGATCGCGTCGACTTCGCTATTAATATTAATGCATTCCGTGCCGTTGTGCCGCATTGTACTCTTCGCTGCGAGTTGTCTTGGGGAAAGAAAAAGACAGCGAGACTGCAAAACCGAGAGAGAGAGAAGGAGAGAACGACATGTGTGTGTGTGTACACACACCCACACATATGTGTATATATATAAATAAATATATATATATATACATATATATATATATAAATAAATAAATATATATATATACACACACACACACACACACACATATATATATATATATATATATATATATATATATATATATATATATATATATATATATATATATATATATATATATATATATATATATATATATATATATATATGACACAGACATCTCGTCATTGACGTGCAGATTCGCCGGCCCTCTACATGCATTCAGTCACATATTCAACGTTTCGTCTCCTCTTCGTATATTCGTCGTCGAGTTCTCGCGGACTCTTCCGTGCACTTCTGTAAGTGGCACTTTTCAACGCGAGCTCGTCTCGGTTATTTTTATTCTAATATATATATATATATATATATATATATATGCTCGATTGTCTCGCGAGGAGACGAAACGAGGCATCGTTCTCCTCTATAGTAAAACTTATGTCCTGTCCGTGTGTCTCTCGAGAGCTGTTGGCTCCGTTATAATAAAGGAATTCCACCCTCCCCAGCGTGATGTCCGACTGAATATTCAACTGGTCGCGATAAATAATAGTGGGAAAAACACAAGAGAGAGTATTATTATACGAGAGGCCCAGAGAAGGAGGGAAATAATACTCGTCCGCGGGTATACGAGGATGATGTCAGAGTCTCGTCAATGGCAATACTCTTTTTTCCATCTCTCGCACGTGCATCGATCTCCGATCTCTCTCTCCCTCTCGCGTGTTTTTTTTTTTAATCCACCTTTCACTCGAACGCGGAGCTTCGCGGTCTTGCCACTTTTTCTCTCCGGCCCACCAACTTTTTCCTTCGCTCCTCGCGGTGCCTCTCTTCGTTTCTTCCCTTCCTTGCCCCGTTCGTTGACCCATTATCGTCGAAAGATTTTCTCCGAACGATCGGCGATCGGGATCGACGCGCGAATCCCGTCCACCCTGTGACCAATCAATTTTTCGCTATATGGCGACGACGAACCCAGTCACGGGCGTCACTCCTGGTCGGCTGGGCGATTTAAAAAAAAAATCCATCACGTTCGACAAGTTTGCAGCGGAATTCGTGGGACTAGAAGGGGGCAGTCCCGAATAGGAAAATCGGTAGTGGTTTTAGTTTGCTCGATTTTACGCCTGGTAGAACTCACTTTTCGGCACTGCGGGATGCTGATTTGTGAGATCCTATTTTGTCTGTGGAGTAAAAGAAAATAAGAATTTTATCGGGTCGCGGAATGAGCCCGCTTTTGGGCGTTGGCTTACACTGAAAAAAAAATCATTGATCCAATATCAGTGGTGTTATTGAATGAAATTTCGTTGATTCAAGTGTAAAATCGTTGGTGTGAATAATCTGATTTATTACTCCAAACAAAACGCTATTGACTTTAATACAATGATAAAATTAAGTTTTTTTTTTTCATTTAAAGGTATAGTGTTTGCCGAGAACGATATATTATTGAAACAATCTGAAAAATTATCGCGAACAATGTATATAGCTTTGAATGCATTTTCTGAAACGAACGAAAAAAGCGTTTCAATTCATAACATGAATATTGTTTATTCGAGTACACAAGAAAAATTGAAGTTCGCTCGTTTGATTCAGATAAAATTTCTATTGAGTAAGTATGTTATTTTATTTTTTTCACCATATCCGATATTGATTCTCAAGTACATTATTCGTTGAAATATTAATATTTCATTTTGATTGAAAAATATTAAGCAAATGTCTGAATTGGTTAAAAAATTATGGGAAAATAAAATTTGTTTCTTGCGCATTTGGTTGAAAAAATTCAACCAAATCATGGCCGAGCGCCACCGAAATTATAGGTGTGAGGGAACCCGTAGTTCTTGGTGTAACCGCTAGAAGCCGCACGCGCGCTCGTTTCTCGTGAGCGTAGTGCGAACCGAAAATCTACTTAAGGGCGGGGTAAAGTTAATTCGGCGAAAAAAGGCATGTTTTTAAGATTTTTTTTGGCGTAACGAATAGTGTTTGTTTATTGAAAAATTTACATATAATAAAGTAACATTTGAACAACATTCTCCTAAATTTGCATTGCAAAATATTCAAAATTGAGCGAGTGAAAATTAAACCCCGGAGGCGCCTCGAAAAAAAGTTGGTTTCCGGTGTGCACCATAACTCGCAACAGAATCATCTGAAACAAAAAAATCAAAATGCATTTGTTAAGGAGGTACGGTGATTCGAGCGAGTCCAAGATAAAAGCCCGATTTTTTTTAATAACATTGTCGAGAGCTTTGTCCATGCGTATGCGGAGTTTCCACGAGATTTACCGTACAGTTTCCGAGTTATTAATTGTTAAAGTTGGTCAATTAGTCACACGTAGACGACAAAATGTGCCTGTCCTCTCATATATCGATTTTTTTGTGCTACTTGGAGCCAAGACACGCGTAAAAAAAACTGACGGGTGCGTTCGTTGGTTCGTTGTGGTCAATAAGGCAACTTGAATTGGAAAGCTCACCGCAGAAATAAGCAATAAATTTAGAAATAAAGTCGCGAAAAACCGAAGTATTCGGCGAGAGAGACGTCTCGTGACGTAACCGCAGCCATCTTGCTCGAAGTGTGGCAACGCCGGATACCCGCGCAAATTTGAGTCTTCTATCGGATATTTGCAACGCGAATTAAAAATATGGTTGTGTGAAGCCGTGCGTTTTTTAATCAATTATAAAAGGCCTTTCGTCGATATTTACTCAAAGTTCTTTTATGTATAGCTAAGGCATCTCAATCTTTCTGGCGACATGCATACAACGCATTTATATGTAAATTCAGCATGGACAACCGTCATATAAAATGAACGTTCGTTTTTATATCTGCAAATATTGTGAAAATTAGGAAAGGGAAAAATAACATAACAATCGATGAAATATGTTTTGACTTCGGACAGATTTTACATTGGATATTGAGGTTAACGTCAACGCGACGTTTTTCATTTGCATTCGCAATATCATCTTTTCACTCTCTAATTCTTGTCCGACAGAATCTACCTTTGTCTCTAAACTGGACTTCAGGTACAATCCTGTTACTCTCTTGATAAACTTCTACAGTACTTATTTTCATTCTCCATGTTTACCGGCTACCAAAAATAATAAGCCGAGCGCGTGGGACCGATGACAGCTATCGAAAATGCAACGATGCTAAACGTCGACGATATGGCGTACTACTGAAGTCGAGTAGTAGATTATTACGTTTGGTTTCATATTATAAAAATAATAAGTAGCTTGAAATTCAATACTTAAAAAATATTTCTCGAAATATAGGCCACACACATATGTCTAAAACGTAGCGGTATTATGGCGAAAAATAGACTCTTAGTTTACTAGCGTGGTCATCACCGTACCTCCTTAAAGGAGATGTTTCTCGAGGTAATGACGGGAGGATTTTTTTTTTCGATTTTTCGTAGCACTTGGGAGCCAAAAACCCGATTTTCGCTAAACAAATCGGCTAATTTGTTGTTGAAAAATTAGTAATTATTAAAAAAAAAAAAACAAAAAAAGCTCTCGACAATACCTGGTGAATTATGTGAAGAAGTACTGTGCAAAATTTCAAAGCGATTGGTCCAGTAGATTTTGAGTTATCGTGCACACGGACTTCAAATATGACAAGTCTCAGAAAAACGGTTTGAAAAACGCAGAAGAGTTTGGTCGCTTAGCGCTCATTGCACATAAGTTTGAGAACACTTCTCGATTGCATAAAAATCTGAGAAAATTCATGCATATTAAAGGTACTCAAAAGATTAATTTTGCATAATAATGATTCCAAAATGTTATTAACAAAATGATGAAAAAAAAAATTAGTCAAAAAATTTCCCCGCAACCCAATTTTTTTTCGTGATTCGTTCATTTTTCTGAATACGTATGAATTTTTTCAGATTTTTCAATTATCTTTGAATTTTTAGAAATTCAAAATAACACTCGATAATTTTGTTATACTCACTCAAAGTCGTCGATGCCAGGTCCGTAGAGCAAAAGGCTTCCATCAAGATGATCGAGAGCATCTTTTTGCGTTTGTCTACGCAAAACTCTTTCTTCTTTACTGTCGTGTGCCGCTTGCTCCTTTGCTCTACTAATTCGCAAATCGTCAACTTGTCGGGCCCATTCGTGAGAACTTGGCCCTGTACCCGGCATGGAGCAATAGACGCTCAAATACTCATAACTTCGTCGATTTTACTCCGATCGACTTGAAATTTTAACACAATATTCTTGATATATTATGCATTCATTTAAAAATTAAAAAAAAATGAAAACAATTTTTTTAAATACTTTACCCCGCCCTTAAACGTCGGAGAAACGCCGGAGAACCACTTGGCCTGTGGCTAAGATCAATGTGTAGTATCTGTTCGTATCAGTTAAATATCTGATATTCTCTCCATGGATATTCCACTGGATATCTGATATTTTCTCCACTATTATCGTGGATGATCATTCTAATGCTCACTTTTTATTTAAGATTTGAAACAAATTGAAAAACTTACGGCTCATGGCATATTCGTTTCGATGTAGTAAAGAAATAATTAATTCTATTGATTATATTTTTGTACAAAACAAAAAATGTTGTAGCAACCGCTTAGTTATTTCATCCACACATCTACGGATTGTATATAGAATGATTTCAATAGAATATAATTTTATTTGAAGGATAATATAGATATTCAGAGAACAGAAGAGATTTTCAAATAAAATAATGTGTTATTTGAATCAATCATATTCTCCAATATTTTATAGTATTGTAACAATCTCATATATCGGTGGCACTCCGCGATCAGACATTTATTTGAATCAACCAATATATTTTTTTGATTCAATTGGTTTTTTTTTCTCAGTGTAGCACTGATATTCGGAATCCGCTGGGTTTGGATTTGGTCGTTCGGTGTTTCAAAAATTGATTATTTCTTATAAATATTTCACCCTTTTGGCCGATTTTTTGAACATTTTTTTGAATCTCTCTTATCTTGATCACGGCCGCGTCATTTTTTTTGCGCAGTTTAGAATTAGTGCGGAAATAACGGGATTGGGCCCAACAGAATTCAGTCGGACTGAATGTTTTGGGTCCAACCAAGTTACCCCGGGGGGGAAGGGACAGCCCCCCCCCCCCCCCCCCCTAGAAGAAAAAGTAAGTATACCATCTGCCCCCCCTTATCTCTTCCGCGAAAATAATATGCCCTGCCCCCCCCCCCCCTGGAGGCTCTTGAGTCCAAAGATTCAGCAGCAGGTTGACGTCAGGACGGAATTCTAGTATTGGCATTTATGTTCAGTGGCTCGAAATTAATACTGAAAATCAACGAAATCGTGACGCGAAGCAATAAAATTTATTCGATCCAACTGACTCAAATGAAAATTCCTTTTTGGACTCGGGCATAGCGTTGTCTGTGCGAATTTCATTCCACGATAATTATTCAATATAATGAGCCTTACAAACAATAATTTAAACCAGCTGCCAGGCAATAAGAACATACATTCACATTAACACATAAACATCTATACATAAAAGTATACAGACTCCAGGATCAATAAAACAATACACTACTGTAAACTTCAATTTAAATGAAAACCTCGTAGATAGTCAGAAAATTATTCCTTCATACAATCATCAGTGCCGCAATTATTTACCGGAAGTTCTTTTCCGTTATTATTGATCGTTCAGTTTCTTTCAATCAGAGGGCAAAAAAGGGCCGGATTTTCAGGAAAAAAGATCGCAATTCGTCGCAGTCACAGTTTTCGCGCTGCACAATAATTCGCGGGGGTTCCTCGTGTCCAAAATAGGCGTCGTTGCATCTGGAATTGTCGAGGTGTAGGAGCCTGGGGCTTAAGAGAAAAGTCATCTCTGTAGGGCCTTCTCGCCATAAGTATAGCCGCAGGGGGCTGCGCGTTTCGCTGAACGCGGCCGAGCAAAACTTACCACAAATCTTCGGCTGCAAATATTCTTCTCTCTACGAGTGCAGTAATGCAGTCTCGTCGTCCCACACACACACACACACAAATATATATATATATATATATATATATATATATATATATATATATATGTGTGTGTATATATGTATTTGTATATGTATATGTATATGTATACACATATATACATATATATACACACACATATATATACATATACATATGTTACGGTATATGCATTGCAAAGAAAGGATTAAAACTCCTCCCGAGATATTCGGATATAATATCCACTCTCGCGTGAATTATCACGCCGTTAGTTAAAGCGCGATATCCGCTAGGGGGAGAGTTATTATTCCCCGATGATTTAATGGAGTCTTACTACTACTATAGACTCGCTGTGTGTATGAGCATTCACTCTGGACTGCCGTACACTCGCGCTATGCGCGCACCTCGAAGTTCTTCGGGAATAAGCTCCCTTGCATGCTCGCGGCTCAAAAAGATAAAATATAAAATAAAACAGTCTCCGAAAAGTGAAGTTCCAACGAGTGAACATCGAGTATATTTACGATAATTTTGTATATTTGGCGTTCCTGGGATGCCAATGTTTCCATCGAGGTACAGCTCTTTCAGCTTCGTGCGCAACTTGTTGGAAAACGCCGGACCAATTTCGAACATCTTTCTCTCTCTCTCTCTCTGTATCTCTCTCATTTTCATCTCGTTAATTTTGTTATATAGAGATTGGGCTGTGACGGAATGGCATTTTTATTTTTATTTCTTGTGTTCGATCATTTGCGTTTAATGTTGCGGTGTTTTATGGGTACGATTTGTTCGATTTTGGCATTTAAGGGGTGATATACACCTAGGAGCCGGAAAAAGGTCATTTTTGTGAATTTTTTCAAGGAAAGCTACTTGAAATTTCGGATTGGGGTTTTAATTATCTAAAAGTACATACATTCAAAAATATGTTTAATTTTCTTTATTTAAAAATATCAAAAATATACAAGGTCATTGTATGATCCTTGGAGCGTCGTAAAAAAATCTGCGTATACGGTACCCACTGACGTTTCTTCAAAAATCATCTGAAAAAAAACCAAAAAGATTATTAAATTAGATACTATAATGTAGTACTTGTCATAGCCGATTTTGAAAATATCGATTTATGACAAAATGCCGGACGTTTGAACATAAATAGTGATTTTTGGGCCAAAAATTAGTTATTATTTTGCCTATAAAACAAAAACTGTGTTACGGAAAAAAAATCCTATGACAAGTACTAGATAATGGTGTATAGAATAACCGTAAAAAACCTCAAGGCAATCGGTTCATTGGTCTTCGAGAAGTTTTGGGTACCGATTTGAAAACGTGGTTTTAAGAAAAACGCGTTTGGAAATTTGGGAATGAATAAATCATGAAATTTGTCAACTTACATGGAACCATCGATACCATCAATTAACTTGCCGTTTTCACCAGATATTCTGGAGACATCAAACTTCAAGAAAATGCAAAATAAAATTGATTTTTTCGACCATCTAGGTGTATATCTCCCCTTAATTTTGCGTTTGGTTTTTGTGGCAGATATGGTTTGAACACCTAAGCAAACTGCTTATCTCATCTTTATAATTAACACGTCAGCACTCATAGGTCATGTTCGTTAACACGTACGTTATTATTTTTATTTTTAGTTTTATGTTCACTTTATTGTATTATTAGTTCACCTGATCTGAAGATCTATGGCGTAAAGGTTTTAACCAAGGCATAAAATGAATTATCAATCGATCAATCTCTCTCTCGCTCTTCAAACCCAGTACGCCCACTTCGAGAACTGAGGTGCCAAATACGCGTCGTCAAAAGTCTTCGCTGCGAATAAAATTGAATCGTTCCCGAATTCAAACGAAGTGTCAAGTTCTGGAAACTTCGTTCGAAATCCTACCGAAATATGTTGAAATGACCGAGGCGTGCGCGCGATTTCCCATGAATTGCACATTTTCCGCCAATCAGACGACCGATAATCGCAAGGTGGATGTGCAGCGAAGTCCGTGGCAGTTGAAACTGGGTGAACCAGAAGTCGTGGACCAGCCGACGTCGGGAAACGGCGAGCGAGGGGCGAGAGTGCGGGGTGAGATTCGTCGGTCATCCACGAACGCGCGGATTAGAAGAACGTGCCTGCCGCGAGGCACACGTGCCACAACCACTGCAAACGCACGCGCGAGCGCGCTTTCCTACCCCTCGCTTCTCACTCTCTTTTGCCACCCTCGCTGGCTTTCTCGCCGAATTTATACGCGGACTGGCTGCCGGCACGACCGAACGGAATTCTTAACGAGTTCGTACCTTTGGAGCTCTTCGGCACTGCGTAGCAGTATGTATATATATATATATATATATATATATATATATATACAGGGTGTCCCAGAACTCAACGTTAAGCCGACACGGGGTGACAGGATTGATTGTAACCATCATGAGAAAAATCAGAAAAAAAATAAAGCAAAAAAAAAATAAAGCAGGGCCTTTCAAAGTAGACAAATTTTGAAAATTTTAAATTCATAATTTAACAAATAGTCTTAATTCTAGGAAACTTGGGATTGTTTGGGTTTGTTTGGGTTTGTTTCACAATATCCGAAAAATGGTTACAGTTTGACCAAATTTCTAGGTTTTTCTTAAATGCCCATAATTTTCAAACTGCATGGGATAGATTTTTTTCTGATTTTTCTCATGATGGTTACAATCAATCCTGTCACCCCGTGTCGGCTTAACGTTGAGTTCTGGGACACCCTGTATATATAGACAGGGTGATTTTTTTATCTTGAGACTGCTAAATATCTAGATAAATAAGCCTTATACGACAAAAATGTCCCAAATAAACCTTCAATAGTTTCCAAGGGTCAATTCAATCCCGAAGAAATGAACCGCCTGCCGCCCCTCCTGCGGTTGGGGCGGCGGGGGACCTTTGAAATCTTAAATGGGAACCCCTACTTTTCATTACAGATTCAGATTATACATAAAAAAACACGTAACTTTTGTCTGAACTTTTTTTTAAATTCGGTATCGATGGCGCTGGATTGGTAGAGGCGGAACGATACATTGGCCTGCCAGATCGCCAGACCTTACGTCGCCAGTTTTTTTTTGTTGGGTCTCTTAAAAACTGTAGTTTATCAACAAGTGCCAACAACTCGTGAAAACATGATTGGACGAATCAGAAATGCTTGCGAAAACATTAAAGCGAACAAGCTTTTGAGTTGTGTACAATCATTCGAAGTACGGATCAATAAATGCATCGAAGTTGAAGGTCATCAGTTTGAATTACTTATTGAATTAAATGGTGAGAGGCAAGGGGACTTACGATAATCAAACACCCCGAATGCGATGGGCAAGGGGATTCACAATAATGAAGCACCCCAAAGGGATGAAATTTCCGTCAGGTCCACGTCCTTAATCCTGGGTAAAGCTAAGAACGGATACAAAATTATAGTAGATATTTACGATAATTAAAAAAAAACATGTTTCCGACAAAAGTTACTTTTCTTCGACGTAGCTCCATTATGCAATAAAAGATAGGGGATTTCCCTTGAAGAAAAGGAAGCTTGCCCAATCTTCTCCGAGTGCAGCGCCATCTATCCCGAATTAAAAAAAAAAGTTCTGACAAAAGTTACGTATTTTTTAATGTATAATTCGAATCTGTAATGAAAAGTAGGGGTTCCCGTTTAAGATTTCAAAGTTCCCCCGCCCCACCCCCAGGGGTTAATTTCTGTAGGATCAAATTGCTCCTTGGAAACTATTGAAGGTTTATTTGGAACATTTTTATCGTATAAGGCTTATTTTTCGAGACATTTAGCAGTCTCAAGATAAAAAAATCCCCCTTTATATATGGATGAAGAAACGATATTTTGAACCCGTTGTACGATGTCATGTTATCTCTCAGGACGTCTGACTGTTTTTAGAACAGACCTTAGTTTTTTTTCGAAATCGAGAGTTGATTTTGGGGATAAGACGTTTCTCAATACAAAAAGTCTTTAAAATCACCTTTTCTACATATATATGGAAAAAAGAAGTTTGCATCATTGGAATGCAAAGAAAATGTATTCTTTTTAGTTCTGAAAATTTTGGTGGCTGTGAACATCACTCAAACGTCTTTGGGTCTTCTTATTAGAGATTTACGATCGCAATTTGCAAAAGAATAAGGCCTCGGATAAGCATATGAGTAAAGATATGGAAAATTAACAAAAAAATCATTGCGTTCTAAGGATCTAAACTTCAACGTCATAAAATACGACGGTTTTGGCAAAACATTTAAAGGGGAGTTTCAGCCTCTTGATTGCGAGATATTGGAAAAACAAAAAACACGTATCCGCTACTTTTCCATCCTCCATACATGTACAAATTTAAGTCCCAATCAGATGAAAACTTTCGGAGATACGCATTAAAAAGTGCATTTTTGCAACAAACAAAATGAAATTTATTGGTATCCGTGCCGTTCCTACCTCCAATGCTTAGTACTCGGAAAATAAAACATTACGATAATTAAAAATGTTTTCGTATCTCGTTCCGTTACAGTGAAAAATACAAAACGCTCTCATTTATATGGGTGCGTTTAACGTCTCGAAAATGTGTTTCCTCAAAAACAAAAAAAAACACGCTTGTCGACTATTTTGACCCACTCTACAAACATGCCAAATTTAATCAAAATCGGAGTGGTGCCCCCCGAGACGTTTCCTTGTCGAAGCAACGAAATTATTCAATCTCAGGTCGCCAACGATATATTCAGATGAAGCACTAAAATATTGACTATTCCGAGCATTCGTTACCTCGATGGAACAAATTCTTAAAACCCCCTAATATTTCATTCTTCTCAATAACGCATTCGTTGTCATTTCTCAACAATCGATTTGGTCTGTTCGAGTCATTTTTTTTCCAGTGTAGTACCGTAGCGTGTGACAGTTTCAAGCCCTATATGTTTTCATTGTATTTTGGTAAATTGAAGCTTATACTAAAATGTTCTACGACAAAAGTATAATTGTGCTGTATTTATTGATAAGTTCGTATTGCTTTTGGGCATTAAGCAGACCCGTGTAAAGATTTATTCACTAATGTATCGGACAAGCTTGTTCAAAAATATCGTCAGGCATTGGAAATGAAGCGGTCGTTTGCGGGCGTGTGCACTCTGTGACTCATAGCGATAGTGAAAAGAACCATACGATCCAGATGATATATATGTATATATATATATGTGGATGTGTGTGTGTGTGTGTGTGTGTGTGTGTGTGTGTGTGTGTGTGTGTGTGTGTGTGTGTGTGTGTGTGTGTGCGTGTGTGTGTGTGTGTGTGTGTGTGTGTGTGTGTGTGTGTGTGTGTGTGTACACTACACTGTACAAAATACTGTACGCACTTGACCATTTACTTGGCATTGTCCGTCGCGCACTTTATCTTGTCCAGTGGTGTAAATATACATATATATATGTATATATTAAACCGACACACATGGAGAACCACATCTGATGGACTATACACGGCTATAGACCATATGATCCATGTGGTCCTCCACATATGTATGCATATAAGTGTCCGTGTATGCTATATCTACATTCACGATCAGCAAAAGAAAAATAAAGGAGCGAAAAAAATTTCAAAAAATTCAGTGACGTGAATTTTCACTGTGGGCTTTCAATATTATTATTATATACGTAATTTTGAAAGTAAATTTCAAAATTACGATTATATACGTAATTTTGGAAGTGAATTTCAAAATTACGTATATAATCGTAATTTTGGAAGTGAATTTCAAAATTACGATTATATACGATTATCTATACGATTAGATAATTGACAAAGTATCTAATCGTATCACTTTATATTTCGATACGATTAGATACGGTCAATATCGATGATACAAATCTAAATATCTCGGATCACTACCAAATGTTTGGTTGTGATCCGAGATATTTAAATTTCTTTTTCATTTTAATAGGTGACCTTGAATGACCTTGAACGACTTTGACTCCCCAATGTTCTTCATACGGCTTGAGGTGCTCCTCAAGATGGTTGAAAAAAAATGTACGATTCCATTTTAAAAAGTGGAGGTGACCTTCATTGTGCGTCAGCGCCACCGCCGAAATAAAGAAAAATTGGTCGCATTTGATGGCCGCCTTTAGACCGTACAACTTTTGTCTGGAACATTTTTTCGTGACATCGATAATTACCGAGTTATTTCGGGTGGCAGAGATAAGAGGGACACCCTGTATATATGTAGTGTCCATTTAGTTGCTCGCGTAAACGTCCAACATCTCTCAGTATTAAGTACCGAGGTATATAGAAGCATATGCTATATAGATGACACACGTCGAGAATATCCCGCACACCGCGGATAGACGTGACGTCACGGAGCAAGACGAGCGCAAGGGATTTCCCCTTTGGGTTATAAGCTTCCGCGCCTTCAACAGCTAGTTAGCTAGCACCATCGACGCCTCATTCCCCGAGTCCCCGGGCCATCCTTTTCTCCATGTAGCATCGGAGAGCAGCTGGGTCACGTGCAACCTGCTGCTGGCCGCGTTTGTTCCTCGCGCGAGAAATACGTGCGAGAGTTTCGTTGCTCGCGGCGACGAGAAGAGCATACAACGGACGGTTTTGGAGTCAGCCTCTCTCCTTCTCACTCTCTCTCTCTCTCTCTGTCTCTCTCGCTCTCGTCCGTGCCAATCGGTCTTCACACACTTCCGTTCTCGCGCTTGACCGCTTCCGAAATCGCGTCGTCGCTTAGTCGTGACCCCGATTCGTACATTGTGTAAGGCAAAGTGTGGCTGCTTCGCTTCTGTCGGATTTGATACGGGCACTTTATATTTTGATGAAGGCGGTGTATAAATCTTATTTATATATTGTAAACAATCCTAATCTGTGTAGTTGTCATCTTGACGATATTTTACCGGCTCGTTACATTCATGCGTGTCAATGACTTTGGTTCTGCATTCCGTTCGTTCAGGAGAGAATTATTTTTTAGGTGACAATTCTGTGGAGAATGAACGATTAACGCAACGGAAAAGTATAGACTAGCGCTCCTCACTATTAGGGGAGACGCACCATACATCGGATACTTTTATTTGAAATTGAAAAAAAGTAAGCAGGTGCTAAGACCTTTAAATTTTACGATATGATCTTCATGTCGTATACAACAAGAGGCTAATAATGATTTTATACATTACGTTTGAATATTTTGAGTTATATTATGTTTTACAAAAAATGACATTTTCAAAAAGGTTGCCTATGATCGGATATCCAATATAAGGGCCCAAACTTCATTTTTACACTGAGGAAAAAAATCATTGATCCAATAGCATTGGTGTTATTGAATGAAATTTCGTTGATTCAATTGTGAAATTGTTGGTGTAAATAATCGGATTTATTAGTCCAAACAAAACGCTATTGACTCCAATGACATGATAAAATTGAAAGTTCTTTTTCATTCAGAAAATATATTGTTAGCCAAGAACAATATATTATTGAAACTATCCAAAAAATTATCGCGAACAAATTATATAGTTGTAAATGCAATTTCTGCAATGAACAAAAAAAGCGTTTCAATTCATAACATGAATATTGTTGATTCGAGTACACAAGAAAAATTGAATTTCGCTCGTTTGATTCAAATAAAATTTCTATTGACAAAATATGTTATTCTATTGTTTTCACCATATCCGATATTAATTTTAAGTACATTATTCGTTAAAATATTAATATTTTATTTTTATTGAAAAATATTAAGCAAATGTCTGAATTGGTAGAACAATTATGCGAAAGTGAAATTTGTTTCTTGCACATTTGGTTGAAAAAATTCAACCCAATCATGGCCGAGCGCCACGGAAATTATAGGTGTGAGGAAACCCGTAGTTCTCGGAGTAACCGCTAGAGGCCGCACGCGCGCTCGTTTCTCGTAAGCGTAGCGCGAACCGAAAATCTACTTAAACGCTGGAGAAACTCTAAAGAGTATCGCTTCTTGGCCTGTGGCTAAGATCAAAGTGTTGTAACTGTTCTAATCAGTTGAATATCTGCTATTCTCTCCATGGACATTCCATTGGATATCTGATATTCTCTCCACAATTATCGTGGATGATCATTCTAATGCTCACTTTTTATTTAAGATTTAAAACAAATTGAGAAACTCACGTCTCATGGCATATTCTTTTCGACGTAGTAAAGAAAGAATTAATTCTATTGATTATATTTTCGTACGAAATAAAAAATGTTTGTAGAAACCGCTCAATTATTTCATCCAATACATCTACGGATAGTATATAGAATGATTTCAATAGAATATAATTTTATTTGAAGGATAATGTAGATATTCATAGAACAGAAGAGCTTTTTGAAATAAAATAATATGTTATTTAAATCAATCACATTTTCCAATATTTTATAGTATTGAAAGAATCTCATATATTGGTGGCACTCCACAGCAGCATATTTATTTGCATTAACCAATATATTTTTTTTTATTCAATTGGTTTTTTTTTCTCAGTGTTCTATATCCGATATTAGGGAACTAGTTTTATATAAAATAAAACAAAACGTTTATTGTTTTACCGTTGTAAATATTATCGATCGTTTGTACCAACATTTTGGCACAAACGGATATTCAATTTTAGGCTCGATTAAGTATCCGATATTAAGATTTAACATGTCCGAATACGAGCGGTAAAATTGTTGTACATATTGCTATTTTTGCGAACATTATATATTTACTAAGTAAAATAAATGCCATATTTTATAAAAAATAACCAAAACATTAATCATTTGGACCTGCCTCAAAGAAAACAACACGTTTTACCACAAAAAAGTATTTTTTCACGCCGGCAATAAGTAACGTCAGTGCAATATTGTGCCATTTGTATTGCTAGGCAACCAAACATTTTTCAGTGGCGACATCTTACGACTAGTTATCAGTGTATGAAATGAAAAACTGATGTCGCCATAGGACAACTCAAGTTAGGCCACTATCCGATATTATGGTAGTCCGATCGCTTTACACTAGTCATGCCACTGATCATACTTGAGACTTGTACAATTCATATTTTTAAAATAAGCAAAAAAAATTGTAATAACTAAATGTTCCATGTGTAAACTGTTTAATGAATGTTCAAATCTAATTAGAAAAATGAAAAAATAGTCATTCCAACGATTCGCGCAGTATTTCTAGGTTTGATATTTGGCAATATTGGTTCTATCTCCATCTTTTTTTACTCAACCAGGCGAGTTTAACCTCCATGCTTTTCAACGTCAATCTGTCAAAACAATGTCAGGTGCGGGAAATATAAAGCATTGTATTCGGGCCACGACTGGTAAAAAGCATGGAACATTTGTGTCGGCGAAATATGTCGGTTAAAAATGAAATATGTGTGGAAATTCGAATGAGTGAGATGAGGTTAGGACTACAGTCAGCTGTTGCCTTGCTGTCACGTCACTTTATCGTAGCAAGTGGTAATAAATCCAATACCGGAAGTTCAAATTAAACTTGATATTACATAAAAATTAGGTCAGTAAGCGTAATTTTTTCTGAGAGCACTGGATTACTACAAGTGTTAAGTATGTAAATCTGATTATTTTTAATGCCGCTGAAGTTTGCATTGTTGGAACGCAACGAAAGTTCCTTCCAATGTCTCACTTTTATTATTATCCAAAATCAAATTACGAAAATTTGTTTCCGATCGCTAAATAAGAATCCTAAAAAATGATTGTGTCGCTTCGGTAGTTCAACTCTGCCAAAAAAAAAAATTATGAAAGTGAAAAAAAATTATTTTCGTTGCATTCCAACGATGCAAACTTCAGCGCCATTTATTTTTAAGAATCTGACGGATTCCCACTATTATATACACTTTGGTAGCGACCGGAAACTGGGTTTTTGTATGTCGTCACGGAATTCCTTCACAAAAATACGCAACTTTAATATTTATTTTCTCTGCAATTAGGTCGATAAACGACCCCAAAATTTCATAGAGACAATTATTGATATATTTAGTGAACCTAAAAAAAAAATTATGAAAATTCCATGGATTGAAGCCTGGCGATAGGACTACCTTAAGCGACTATTCGATATATGGTGCTTCTTCCCTACAATACCATCGTGTAGCGTCAGGGTCTTTGGGCGAGTGGATAAGACGAGCTAGTCCAGATATAGGACTAGACGAGTAGTCGGACTGATGTATACGTCAATTATCGTAGCGGGAAATTAAATCAGCCTGAGCTCTATTTACGAGAGGCCCTCTAGCATGCCACGTAAGACGAGAGCAGGGCCATTATCTAGTCAACATATTTTTTTTTCGCTCGACCCGTTCGTCGCAGTAGAGCTCTCGCACCGTGCTCTATGAGGTCTCGCTACGTTCTTGGACAGCGCATTAGTCGAGAGAGAAACGGAAAAATTAATAAATTGACTTCTTCCTCGATTATAATTTCACAAAGCGATGCATGTATGTCGTCGGCATGGTTGACCGAAAAGATATCGTCGTCGTGTGGATGACCGAAAAATCGATAATAATTGTTGATGACCATGAAAAAGGTACCATTCATTCGTTTCGTCAAGCTGAAGTATGCCTCTTTGGAATGCGATGAAAATAAAGGAGGCTCGAGAGTTCGGCCGATGAATGTTGAAAGATACTCTGATTTTTTTGGCCGCCGATACGTCCAATAAAAATTCAATTACGAAGTTTCCATGCGGTCCGTTCCATCGTTTACGAGGGGAAAAAAATCGGAATCTAGACAATTTAAGACAGTTTCTTGTGAAGAATCGCGAATTGAACCGGCGTGTTTATTGTCAACGTGCGCAGTGAATGCGTCAGTAAGAAAATCACGTTTCGCCGTCAGAAACTCTGCTCAATTGCGTAGACTGACATTTTTTTTATCTCGTACAGCATGTAGTGTATTGATATTAGTATAATTTATTGAAACACCGAAAGTGATTTTCTATTGTACGTATCAACGTTTGAAATAATAAATCAGCATCCCTTAAAGTGTTTCTTTCGCGGAATGTCGTATTTTGTGGCGCATGAGCTGAGCCCTTTTGAATCGTTGGTGAATCACAGTGACGCTTAATGAAAATAAGTGACAGTCAATTATAGTTATATTTTTATTTTAATAAATCAATTATTTTTGTAATTATCAATTAACGATAATAATATATTATTAAATAGTTGTAAATTATTGATTTATATATCTATACATATATAAGAAAATAAAAGCATAATGATAATTGATTCTTATTATACAATATATATATATATATATTAGGATGGCCGTTATTTTGGCTTCGGTAAAAAAATATTAACGTCTAGCAAAAAAACTAATCAAGATATGAAAAAAAAAAAAAAAATCTGTGTAAAATTTGGACGCGCTGGGATAAGGAGAACACGTGCCATTGAGCAGTTTAATTTTCAAAAATACATGCATTTTTTTAATGGCCGCACTGAAATATTTATTAATCTCATAATATTAATTTAAAAATCTGGAATTGGGTACATTAATTATACATATTAAGAGTTACAAAAAATATTCGTACCTTTACATGAAATATTACGTAAGTAATAGCAGTCCATCTATGAAGTGATTGAAGTAGAGTACATTTGTTTACGTTCGGAATTTTTTTTTTATATTCGTCGCCGACTTGAAGAACAAATTGTATTTGATCTTCATCATAAGTCACTCCATTTTTATAATCGGTGATAAGTTTGATCCCTCGCTCCGCTATATGATTACAGACTCTTATTTTTTTTGTATCAATTGCGCACCCATTTGATAACTCTTGTTCGAGTCCCAAACAGGTACACCGGTGTCGAGAAAAGTACAATTAATTTTAAATCGTTCAAAAAACGCCATAGATTCGGGACTAATAAAGAAATCAATGTCTTTATCGAGCATAAAAGTAAAGTCTGACTGGAAAACCCGATACCGTTTGGAACCGCATC
Organism: Ophion obscuratus; assembly: GCA_964007375.1. Classification (NCBI taxonomy): domain Eukaryota; kingdom Metazoa; phylum Arthropoda; class Insecta; order Hymenoptera; family Ichneumonidae; genus Ophion; species Ophion obscuratus. The sequence continues at coordinate 22,025,883 of OZ023321.1, read as the reverse complement.
GTAAAATCGAAATAAATTTGCAGAAACGTAAAGATTTCACGTGGTATATTTTTTTTTCTATGTTCGACAATGGCAAACCAACTCGGTCGGTAATGCTCGGTCGGTAAAAATGAGCGAACGAAGCGCCACCACCAAATATCGAACTATTTGTCTGCACTTTATTTTGTATTATCGCCACTACAGTTGGAAAATCTTCTCGCAGGCTCAAGAAAAAAAATATCATTCTGAAGCATTCAATACACATTTATTATATTATTATTTGCATAAAAAATCCGCTCCGATAATTAATTCACTGCTTCGATTTCCCGCCACAGTGTAACCAAATCGCCACGTCCGTTTTCGAATTTTCTATTAATTTTTTAATCTACTCCCGACTGTACATAATTGATGGAAAAAAATCAGTAAATAATATATTTCGTACCTCTTAGTATGTACAATCAATGTACCCAATTCCTGATTTTTCAATTAATATTATGAGATTAATGAATATTTTAGTGCGGCCATTAAAAAAATGCATGTATTTTTGAAAATTAAACTGCTCGGTGGCACGTGTTTTCCTTATCCCAGCGCGTCCAAATTTTACACAGATTTTTTTTTTTTTCATATCTTGATTAGTTTTTTTGCTAGACGTTAAATTTTTTTACCGAAGCCAAAATAACGATACCCTAATATATATATACATACATACATACATACACAAACACACACACACACACACACACATATATATATATATATATATATATATATATATATATATATATATATACATATATATATATATATATATATATATATATATATATATATATATATATATATATATATATATACATATATATATATATATTAGGGTGTGCGGAAAAAAATCGATACTTTTTTTTTCGGTTGCATCCACCAAAAAAAGGTGAATTAAGGTAAAAAAAGAAGAATCCTCGAAGGAGAACTCAAAAAAAAATTATTTCGAACGGCGCATTGCATTTGAATACTTTCCATAAGAATAACACAGGAAAATATTGGCACTTCTGAACATCGTAGTAAAACTCTTCAGAAAAAAATCTCACAAAAATGTCATTAAGATATTCTGATAGAGAATTGAATTCCCTACAAAAAAAGTTCCTACGAACAATTAGTTTAAAACAACCGTTCAAGTGGTATCGCTGTCTGAAATTAAATTTTTTGTTTAAGCGACGTGCGCGCCATGGCACACGCTGCGAGTGATTTTGCACTCGTAGTGCAAAATCACAAGCTTCACACTAAGGCCACGAACGAGAAACCGCTACATTTTCCCCTCATTTTGGCCTCGAATCAAGATCTGTCACTGCTACAAAATTTCATTCGTTATTGCAAAGTGAATCCTGTAGTAGGGGAGGCTGCCTCGAGAAAAATTAGCTAGTCACTTGTGGTACTTTAACGAGAAAATTGTTGCTTTGTCGTTTTTTGACAATGCTGTGTCGATAAGTGTGAAAGCAAAAATGGTACAAGCTCTGCAATCTCGAGAAAAATCCAAAAATCCTTCCGAGTGAGTACTTGTTAAAAAAAAATGATTGGGAAATGGTGCTGAAAAAAGACATAAGCGATTTCGTCACTCAAGAATCCTTATTTCTTTTCCAGCAATTTAATTTACCTCATGATTTTTTGAGAGTAAATATTGAATTATGGCCGGAAAATGCCATTTATTTAAGTTGCTTAGATTTTTTAACCCAAAAGTCGTTAATAACGTAGCCGAACGTCGTGTCACTTTGATAGAAGCATATAACGGTTCATTAACAAAAAACGAAGAGCAGCTACAATATTTATTGGGCGTAGTGCAAAATCATCGACAGGAATACCCTAATTGCAACAAACAGACTCTTAAGAAAAGGAACGATGATTATCAAGCATTATAATGTAAAAACAAATTATTTTATCTTATTAAACCAACTTAATTGAATAAAACTTTTCGAAACACGATCAATGATGGACGTCGTTTCTTTTATATTTCTTGTTGTACTTGATTCTTTTTTGTATCAGAGAAATATTTTGTGAACGATTCCATGCAAATTGTATGTTAGAGCAGAACATTCTCTACAAAAAAAAACCCCAAAAAGTTTTTTCGTAAAGCGAAAAATTCGATTTTTACAGCCTTTCGAATTATTTTTTTTTCTATTAATTCAATTTCAGACAGCGGTTCCACTTGAACGGTTGTTCTGAGCTAATTTTTCGTAAAAACTTTTTTGTTGGAAATTCGTTTCTCCATGAGAATATGTTAATGACATCTTTGTGTGATTTTTTCCTGACGAGTTGCACTACCACATTCAGAAATCCCAATATTTTCCTGGGTTACTCTTATGGAAAATATTCAAATGCAATGCGCCATTCGAAATAATTTTTTTGTGAGCTCTCCTTCGAGGATTCTTCATTTTTTACCTTAATTCACCTTTTTTTGGTGGATGCAACCGAAAAAAAAAGTATCGATTTTTTTCCGCACACCCTAATATATATATATAATTAATATATTGTATAGAAAGAATCAATTTTCTATTATACAATTATTACCTATGCCCAACGATGATTTGGAATAAAAAAATCCGCATAAATTTTTACATTTTCCGTGAAAAATCGCGGTTACAAGAATTCATCTCCTAGTCACATTTTTCCAAGTTTCATCGTAAATATTTTCTTCAAACATTCGTGACCCCCTATTTTTATTGTCGATACGGAAACTTTCGATTTTTTTTACATGCGTAGAGCAGTTTACATCAGACATCCAAAGTTATTTAGTACATAAATCATTACATAGAAATCTGGCCAGCATGTCATCTCCATAAAGTGCCGTAAAAGTGAGACGATTTTAAGAGCCGTCATTTTTTGTTAAAAGCTTGGTAACTTGGCTTGAAATTTACCAGCATACCGGCATGTATTTTTATCTTATTGTAGACGAAAATCAGTCAATCGTTGAATATCCGTGTTCGTGAAAGGGATACGAATCCCTTAACATTGAGCGGTGAAACGCGCGACCGTTCTCAATTTTTTTCTCAGCCCGCACAATTTTTGGTCAAATTCAGTGTACAAAAATGACTCAAATGTTTTTCGGAGTCATCATTGGAGATCTACATTTCAAATGTGCACAAAAATGTTACGACGATAGTAATAATAAACGAATGAACCGTAACGCGGATCATTTTCACGTGCAGATGGTGGAAAAAGGAGATGGGGTTGAAAATGAGAGTTTTGAGAGTCGTGGCCGCAACGATCGGAACGAGACTTCAAATACAACACAAAACCAAGCAGGCAACAATGGGTATTTTCATTAGTGCGCTGGAGTGGTGCTGAAACGAAAAGAGATAGGAGAGAGAGAGAGAGGGGGGGGGGAGATGAACCGCAAGTCTTCGAGAAGCGCGGCGAGGAAAGAACGGTAGATATTTCGTGAGGTTTTTATCGGGTCCGACCAGCATTCCAAGCTGCGTAGCGGAGACTCGCCCGGTGGCACCGGAAAAACGCCAACCTCACGAATCGGCCCTCATCTTCTCTCTCGGTCTTTCTCTGTCTCTCAATGACGAAGCTGAGAATACGCGAAGGGGTTCGATTAGGAGACCGCATATATATATACATACCCCTTATGAAATATACGCGTGTGCTCTCTCTCTCTCTTTCTCTCTCTCTCTCTCTCTCTTTCTTGCGGCTCGCATCTTTCGTCGCTGTCTTTCTCTGCCGAAAAACCGAATGAATCTCGTTTTATGGTCGATCAAAGTCCAATGTGAATGCCGCTCACGGAGAATTTATCGTTGCGCGAAGTACGTCATTATGACATCGTTACCGATGTTTTTAGCGATCCCTGCCCCAAGCACACACACCCTCGGAGGTCACAAAAAGCTCAAAGCTCTTTGAAGATTCTTCGAATGTGTGTGTGTGTGTGTGTGTGTGTGTGTGTGTGTGTGTGTGTGTGTGTGTGTGTGTGTGTGTGTACGCCCCGCGCCCGCTCTGGTAAAAGGATACGCACCTCGTTCTCCTCAATGACGTTTTTTCAAAAAAAAATTCGTTACCTCATTATTTATTCGTAACTCGGAATTTTCGCACGCGTATTTGTCTCGAGAAGCAACCTGATTTTGCCGCAAGCCGAAAAGAAGCACGCGAGATTTTGTATTGTCGGTCTTTTATCGCCAGACGTTTCGCTTTTTAGCGTACGCGAAATTGCCAAATAATAGATATTAGTACATTCGGTGTACGGATACTTGTTGAATTTTCATTCAATATTTTCAATAAGAATCCTCGAGTGTCGTGTAATTAATTATCTTATGAATATAGTTTATGTCTAATATTAATAAATGATTGTCATTATTGTCTAATTATTTGTCGAACTTACCGAATCAGTTTTCCAATTATTGGAAAAGAAAAATAAATAATTTCCTAAAAATGTCATACTGACCGGATCGGACCGGAATTAGAAAGTACAAAAAAAGCATTTTTTCGGGAATTTTTTTAGTAGGAAAAAAAACAAGTGAGCCCAGTCAACATTGAGGTATCTTTTCATGTATATTTAAACAAATTCAACATGAGGCAATAAATGACTGCGTATTTATCAGCCTATTCCATGTGCGTCTCTCCACTGCAGTCCCAATTCTTGACTGAAACGAAAAACCAATAAAATTTTCAATTGTCATGCATTTTTCTACTGAATCAAGGAAAAAGCTGAAAAAATCGTAAAATTATAACTTTTCTCAGGTTTAAAAAAACGATGTTAGAAAGACACTTTGTCGTGCTAAAAAAAAGTTATTTAAAACTATGTTTTCAACGACTTTTTAAATTCACTTAGAAGAGATTTTCATACTGAAGGAAATGAACTTTGGTTTGTTTCAATAGGTCGTTCAGTTTTTTGCTACCACGCTCGTCAATTTGGAAAAATCGTGAAATCCGGAAATTGGAGAAAATGCGCTTCAAAGTTTTCAATAGGAGGAAATATCAATGGCTTCTCTGCATTGGACCGTGTATCTTTGACAATATTTACAATTGGCCTCTGTAACTTTGTCAATATATTCATGGATAGCTTATCAATTGATTTAATTCAATTCAATTTATCGATTTAATTCAATTCAATTTAATAAACAACGATTTTGCAGACCTTCTCATTCAGGCTCCGGCCTTAATACAATAAACTCCCTGTCGAGAGCAAATCGTACATTTTCAGATTTTCGTCTGAGAATGGGCGCTTTTTCGGCCAAAACGAACCACAAAGCGAAACTGCCTAGGACCAGAGAGCACCGGGCATATACCTCTATACGTTAGTGCAGTACAGCGAGAAAAACAAGACAGAATGGGCAGCTAAACGAGGGAACAAAAGTTGTTCGTGTATCTTCGTCGGTAAGAGAGAGAGCAGAAGAGAGAGAGAGGGAGAGAGAGAGAGCGATCTCTGGCTCGCCCAATTCCGACGTAATTCCCTCGGCACATCGCGAAATTGCTTATTAGACTTTGGAAAAGTTGATTCGCGGGGGCATAAGTGCGGGGTCTCGGAAATTAGGCCTATCCGCCGACCTACGCTCACTCTTTCTCCCCCCCCCCCCCCTCTCTCTCTCTCGTTTCACTCTCACCCACTCTCTTTTCTCGGAGATGATCCTACCTAAGCTGCACTACAGAGGTAGAATATATAACTACCTGCGAGTTTGTAACGATCCCCGTCTACTCTGGTCCTAACGTTCTTCTCTCTTACTCCAACAAAATCATTTTCGCGGTTCTCTTATTGTTGCTATAGCCCCTGCCTTCTCTTCCTTTCCGCGTGGTTGTCTCCACACACATACATACATATATATATATATATATATATTTCCCATACTAATTCCTCATACGCTCGAGCTAAGATTCAGCTGCACAAGAGAAAAACCACTTTGAATACTTCGAATACCACTTGGAATACTTCCGCTCATCGTCATCTGCTGCTCTTTGTACCATTTTTTCAATCATGGTGGAAATGACTTTCAGTGTTTTGAGTTGCCCAACGCAGCGGAAAGTTAGGTTAGATTAGCGAAGTGCGAGTGGGGAGGGATATAGAACAGGGTTCAATTGGGTTGTACGTAAAAATCCGCAACGGTGTACGTTGGAACTCAGGAATGAATTGAAACCTCGTTAAAATAAAAATAAAAATATATGTAATTATATTAATTATTTATTTCAAGGATAACTCATTTATTTTAATTATATCCAAGCTGAATTGGAAATTAAAAATATATGTAATTACATTAATTATTTATTTCAAGGATAATTCATTTATTTTAATTACATCCAAGTTGAATATTTATTGAAATACTTTTTTATGAAGTCATTTAATTTTACTAAAATCTTATTAAAATGATTACCATAAATTCAATTAAAATAATAAAAAGGATAATTATCATAATTTCTATTCATTTCAAATATAATTTATTTTATTCATTTATAAATAAATAAATAAGAAAATGCTTCAATTGGAAAGGGTAATACGTAAAAACCTGCAAGGATATTTTTACGTCAGAACGCAGAAAATATTAAAATATATATCCCAGGGTGTGTCATGAAAAAAAATGCAACCCTAATGCCTTCGTGAATTTTTGTATACCCAATAATAACATTCGAAGAGAAAAGAATCGATCTTTTTCCATTCTCCCAAACACACCCACCCGTATCCAAATATATACACGCATACACACCATTCGTGCACAACGTGTATTTTCAATATAGAAAAAAGCGCGAATGTTCTATAAGCACCATACAAGTGGAAGGAGCTTTTTCGTTTCTTCCTGTATCATAGTCATACGAGGTCCTCTGTTTATGTGTTACAGATTTGAGGAGAGGCACTACGCTTTCGAAAGGTATGCTCAAAACAGCGATTATGATTACAGAGTACGATCGTGCATGCTCGAATAATTTTAACATGGTTACGTTGTACTCAAGTATATACTTAGTTACTGCGGTTTGCTTCCCTGTTCCCCTCTTCTCATTCTTCTCTATCTTTCTCACAATCTCCAGCCTCCCGTCCACCCTCTCGATTCTTTTTTTTTCCTCCCCCCGTTCGCGCAGCATATTATATTTGGCCGAAAAAAATACATGTATAACATCGAAATTCTCGCTCGCGAGTTAAGGAGATGCATCGCTTTCTTTGTGTGCGCGAGTATGTGTGCATGATGGCATGGGTTTGTGCTGGTGCTTGTTCAACCCGACTCGCCGAGTGCAGCGAGAGAGATCCTATCCAAAATAATTATTGCGCCACACGACGATTAACTTTTTGTCCGTCGAGATGCGAAACGGGAGAGAAAGAGATGAAGAGGAAACGATACACACACACACGCGCGCGCACACACACACACACACACACACACTATCTCTCTCTCTCTCTCTCTCTCTCTCTCTCTGTCTCTGTCTCCTTCTCACTCTCATGTGCACCTACTCGTCCAGCCTCCTCGCAAAAGGTGGCCCGGGCTCAAGCCTACCCTTGCCACCAACGACAACGACGATGACGACGACGACAACAACGACGACGACAACAACGACGACGACAACAACGACGACGAGAGAGGGAGCTACTCTATGATTTCAGGCCAGAGTGCGTATCGCGAAAATATAATGACGTCCTGTGAGACGCAGTAAGGAGTGCAACCGAAAGGGGAGGGGGGAAGGATGAAGAGAACCTTCCCATCTTTCTTGAGAGGCAAGCAAGAGTTGGAGGCCCTTTTCGTCCAACCTTTCCAAAGTGCCTGTAAGCATATGTATGTATATACGGTTGTTTAGGTGTATACGATGCATCTGTACGCGCATGATGGCGTTTTTAGTCCGTTGAGTATAATTAGACGAGGCGCTTCACCCAATAATAATTCTATCAACAATGTAAATGAGAAGAAATTCACAATCGCGCTCCTTTGCTGCCTCTTCGTTGATCAATCTATTCACCTCCCCTCCTCTCTCCGTCTCCTTGTCTCAGCCTCTCACCTCTCTGTCTTTCTCACGAGGTAGACAAATATAATCGTTACATAGGCCATGGCTAGGATAATGATGCCAATTATCCGTGTTTTCTTCCATCCCCGTAATTCCCTCTCCCGTATACACCCCTCCAGCTTCGATGATGACCCTTGGCACGGCTGTAATTTACCTCTACCTCGGCCAAGCACCGCAAAGTCTACAGGCCCCAACGACCTCCGATCTCACTCCTGGCGCATCTCGCTTTTCCATATTCGAATACATTTTCGCCCGTGTGCCGGTATCATATCAAGTCTCGCGCCTGGCCTGTCGGCCACCCATCCGCGAGGTGACGTAAAACGGGGCTACTTTGAACAGGTTTTGGGAGTTTTTTTTTGTAGCTAACGTTTTTTAACATTCTGGATACCAACATTTCTTGATCCAATGGAACAGTGTGTCCTTTGGCTACCAAATGCATACGTCAAGCTCCACCGTCCCTTTACAATTTGATACATGCTGTTTTTAAAGGGTCAAAGTAGCCCCGAGTGTGGGGCTCCTTTGACAGGGCATTGAAATGCAACTTACGTCAAAGATTAAGGGTTACTTTGGAATCATTTTGATGAAAAATGAAATATTTTATGCATTATACATGGAATTGAATGAAAAACAACGATTTTTTATAACCAAATTGTCATCGTTAAGGCGTCTGGCCACCTTGGCCGATCGAAAAATGGGTATATTAAAAGAAAATAATAATAAACTCGAAAGTATGGGCCGGGATATTTTTATTTTTTTACACAACGTCAGAAAGGGCTTTGAGAATAGCGTTAATAAATTTCCGTTCAAAATATTGAAAAATGGCGGCGTTATGCACATTGCCGCGGAGGCCCTGTCATATCTGAAAAAAAATCAACTCATTCGTGAGTAGTGTCGCTACAATGTAGCGTAGCGTTGTTTTTTTCGACCGTTAAAAAAAATTATGGTGAGCGGAAGAAAAAAAATTGCATATTTCACCGAAATTTTTCGAGCAAAAACAATAATAAAAGAAAAACTAATCAAGTTATAGCAAAAATCCTACGTGACATTTTACATAATGTATCTAAAAGTATTGTGTAAAAATTTGAAAGCGATCGGACCGATAGTTTGGGATATTTCGATAGTAACAGTTCAAAAAATGTAGTTTCGAGATAATCGCTAAAGAAAGTAAATGTGCGGCCCGCAGTGGCTTAACCTTCCTGCCGAAAAAAAACTGTACGTTGGTCAATTTTGCATTTTTCGATACGTACTATGGCTTAAATTGTTCTTAACAGTTCAGGGTTTATTTTAAAAAATGGAAAAAAAATTACCCAGTGGCCAGGTGCCTTAAGAGGTTAGGCCACTCTAGAGGCCGAAAGAATAGGCTTTTTGGGAATTTTTTTTTTCAGAAAAGCTACAAAGTAAATCGAGATTACAAAAAGGGTGTTTATCATACATTAATTGATATACACGATAAATACATTATCGTATTTATGGTGTATTAATTGATATACACCATAAATACATTAATTGATATACACGAGATATCACGAGATATACACGAGTCTTATAATTAAGTCCTATTATTGTCATTGAGATCAAAATCAATGCGCCAATCTCGTGTATATCAATTTGTATATCAATCTCGTGCGCCGACATTTTGTATACTTTTGACAAATAATTTTTTGTGCACACACTTCAATATATACCTTATAAAAACCAAAAGCTCTTCTGACTGTGTATCTTATTTTTCTCTTTAAAAAAAAATCAGTCACTGTATACAAACATTTTTTTGAAGCGATTAATTTCAAAATGGCGGCTGTGCAGCGTTTATTTCAAAGTTGGCCGGAAACATAACTCAGACAATTTTCAACCGATTCACTTGAAATGTTGAATATATCTTGAAAAATACATTGTCTGTGGAAGTACGTAGGATTTTTTAAAAATGTTGAATAGTTCATTTAGTATTACCAATTATCCGACGATTTTTAATAACAAATGAACTATGCAATAGAAAAAAAAATCCTACGTACTTCCATAGGCAATGTATTTTTCAAGATATATTCAACATTTCAAGTGAATCGGTTGAAAATTGTCTGAGTTATGTTTTCGACCTACTTAAAAAATGCAGTTTTGAGATAAACGCTGCACCGCCGCCATTTTAAAATTAATCGCTTAAAAAAAATCATTGTATACAGTCACTGATATGTATGATAAACACCCTTTTTTGTAATCTCGATTTATTTTGTAGTTTTTCTGAAAAAAATCCCCATAAAGCCTATTTTTTCGGTCTCCAGAGTGGCCTAAGGCCTTGAGGCAGCAGAAATCGAACAATTTTCGTCCTATCGACTTGAAATTTTAACTGCAGCTTCTTAGATTGCTTTAACAGTCAAGTACGCGCGCTTTTTTTTTCGATGAATCGAAAATTGTAAAAAATATATCACTTTTGAGATGAAAATTATGGTCGAAAAAACGAACTTTTTTCAAACTCGTCTCGATTTTTCTTTCAATCGATTTTTAATTCTTCCCGTACTAGACTGCTGAAAATCCTGCGTGCCACGGAGAGGGTTGGCAGAAAAACAGTAGTGCTATATCATAAGATATAAGCACATATAAAATAATAATTATAAATATAATAATTATTATAATAAATAAATACATTAATTGATATACACGAGATATCACGAGATATACACGAGTCTTATAATTGTCATTGAGATCAAAATCAATGCGCCAATCTCGTGTATATCAATTTGTATATCAATTTGTATATCAATATCGTGCGCAGCCATTTTGTATACTTTTGACAAATCATTTTTTGTGCACACACTTCAATATATACCTTATAAAAACCAAAAGCTCTTTTGACTGTGGATCTTATTTTTCTCTTTAAAAAAAAATCGAAAGAAAACGGTCGAAAATGGGCATTAACAGTGGTGCCCTTACTTAAGGAAACATTTTCAATAAAAATATCATGTACCTGGGGCGCGATTATAGGCACTCAATGAGTCTTATAATTGTCATTGAGATCAAAATCAACTTGAGCAACATTACAATCAACTTTAGCAACATTATAATAAACTCGAACAACAAATTGTTGTTCAAGTACATTTTCACAGATTTTTCGTAATGGGCCCACAGATATCAACTTTTTTTTGGCGATGAATAAAAAGTGTTCGGGAATTGTGGAACACGGACTTTTTCCCAATGGACTCGGTGTAATTCCAACTGGGCTTTTTATAATTTAACGCTGTTTAGACTTGGGGATTTTGAGGGAATGGAAAATTAGTAGGGAAGAGGAAAAAAGTGGCTTTCAACAGGCGGGCACATTAATATTGTAATAAAGGTGTTAACGGATAAATGGACAATCGAGCGCATTCCTCATAAATTGGAGGCTCCAAACACGATTTGTATAAATTTTAATAATCGACTCGCATTATGTCTCTTGTGCGACGGGGGACGAGAGACAGAGAGAGAGAGGTAGATTATGGCGAAGAGGGCGACGAGTGGTAAACTCGGGTGAGAGAAGCGAATCTTTGTGCATACCTCTCGAAGGATTTTTTGAGTACCATCAGGTCCCGAGAGAGTGCATACGATATACCAAAGTTCGAGTCCTCCGCGTCGCGCCCGGATGTATTATAATGTGCGCCAAAAGGAGTAAGCGGAATGAGAAAGAGAGGCCGCGAGTGCTTTTGTTTTCCAAATGAGTTGCCCAGCCCCCTTGACTTTTGTACACGATCCTTTTCGGAACATATCCCCGAATGACTTTGAAGAACAACGAGTGCGCCTCGATTGAGCCTCAGGTATCTCCTCGCCCGTTGTCGTTCAGGTCAAAGACCTCGAGGCGGCTCTTCGACAATCCAATTTATCTCATTCCTCATATTCTCGGCGCCTTCGCGTCAATACTTTTGAACTATCATCGACAGCCTGATAGAGCTGAACGTACCATCAGGCTACCATTTCTTGGCGCCTCGACGGATGTTTGGTAATCCTCGAAAACAAAACGAGGTGATTAAGGTTTTTCCGCGCCTTGTTTTTCACGATTGACGATCGTTCGTTCTCAAAAAAATGCGTCGATAAGAACGAGATTCGAGTTGGTGAGATAAAATGGAAAATTTTGTTCATCTTCATTATACGAAATATTTTCTTGCAAGTTTACATTGTTGGCATACTAGTACAATGGTGCTGTCGCTGAAAAAGCCCGGAATCGGAGAAAATTAGAAGAAGGCTAGTTTTTTGACAGGTGTTTTTGTAGGTGCCGCGGGTGCTAAATCCAAGTTTGCCTAAAAATCGGGGTGTAGGGTACTTTTTTAGGGGATGAAAGGAGAAGGGGGTGGATTAATGCCAAACTACAACCCCTACGAGGTCGGTGCCGTGAGACAAAATGTTCAGAAAAATCCGGGCTTTAGTTTTGTCCACAGCGCCGAAGTTGTGGAAGTTCATTTTGGGGGTGAAAAAGTGGGGTGAAATTTTGAAAAATCAGTTTTAATTTAATAACTCTTTAAAAAAAAATCGTACCCTTTTTGTTCAAATGGGAACGTTGTAGCCCTTAAAAAGACGCGTCGATCGAGTATTTGGCCATCACTCTCCGATAATATCTTCACCCTCCAAAAAATGGTTAAAAAACAACAAAAAAATTGTTTATTGAATAACTCAAAAACAATCGGTTTTTCGGGCATGGTTCAAATGAACGAAATGTAGAGAATAATTTTCTCTATGTTTTCGTTGCTATGGAGCAGCCTTGAATTTTGATTTTCCAACCCCTCTCGGGGGTTGAACATTCAATATGAAATTCTGGGAAAACTATTGACCGCACGAATTCGCCGCCGTGGAAGAATTTGTAGCTTGAACCCTCAGCTACATTTTTGTCCAAAGCGCCAAACTCGTATCTCTTTAGTTTCGGTCAATAGTTTTCCCAAATTTCATTTTGAATTTTCAACCCCTTAGAGGGGTTCGAAAATTCAAGGGTTGTCCATAAAAACGAAAATATAGAGAAAATTATTCTCTACATTTCGTACATTTGAACCATCTCCGAAAAATCGATGGTTTTTGACTTATTCGATAAACAATTTTTTTGTTAATTCTTCAACAATTCTTTTGGGGGTGAAGATATTATTGGAGAGGGTTGATCGAATACTCGATCGACGCGTCTTTTCAAGGGCTACAACGTTTCCATTTGAACGAAAATTGTATGAATTTGTCCTAAAGAGTTATCGAATTAAAACTGATTTTTCAAAATTTCACCCCACTTTTTCACCCCCAAAATGAATTTCCACGACTTCGGCGCTATGGACAAAAATAAAACCCGGATTTCTTCTGAACATTTTGTTTCCCGCCGCCGACCTCGTGGGGGTTGTAGTTTGAAATTAATCCACCCCCAACCCCTAAAAAACCCTACACCCCTATTTTTAGGCAAATTTGGTTTTAACACCCGTGGCACCTACAAAATCACCTGTCAAAAAACTAGCCTTCTTCTAATTTTTTTCCGATTCCAATATACAGCACGACTGTACTATACCTTGGCATGCGGTATTTATATTTACGAATTAGCCTTGATTAAAAGCTAGCCTAGAACTTGACATCTAAAAAATCTAGAACTAGATAAAACTAGAAATCAGCCATCTAGAAAATCTAGGACTAGATAAAACTAGAAATCAGACATCTAAAAAATCTAGGACTAGATAAAACTAGAAATCAGACATCTAGAAAATCTACAACTAGAAAAAGACATCGCGTAGAAACTACGTGTGCAAATACCATCCAAACAACCCCAAACTAATCAATTAATGTTGCATTCCAAAGTACATTACCACACGCGAACTTATGATGTACAACGAACGACAATGCCACCCTCAATCGCAACGAAAGTTTAATCAAATAGGCTGGTACGTATCCGTATAGCATCGTTTTTGCAAAGTTGAATTTCCGCAAACAAATCAGGGCCTACCGTTATTTTATCGATCTCCACCCCATCGAACTTCCTCACTATTCAAAAAGCATTTTAAATCAGCCCCTTCCCTCTCCGCATCTCCCTCGCACTTTCTCGCTCGCGCTCTTTTTGTACTCGAAAGAATGTCTCATAGTGACGCCAGAGCGTATAAAGGCATTCCACTCAGGTTTTTCCTCATACTCCAGCCGGAGCCACGGTATATGATGCTCATTCTCTGCTAACCGAAGTCTCTTGCTCCCTAGCTCGGATCTCGACTTAGTGGGTAGTTCAGCCCTACAACGCCGAGATACTTCTCTCTCTCTCTCTCTCTCTCTCTCTCTCTCTCTCTCTCTCTCTCTCTCTCTCTCTCACTCTCTCTTATTTTCTTCGTCCTACACTCCCGCATAAGCCGATGGCGGCCCTTCGTTGTTCCACATATCGCCTCTCTATTCCATTCTATTCCGAGTTCTAAGCCCGCTCCCAATTCGTCGCTCTCCGGCGGTCCATTATGCGTGGATCAATGAAAACAGACACACACACACACACACACACATACATATACTGCACAAGACGCACTGCATTAGACACACATACGACGCTGGTGCACCTGATCTTACTGACTCCACGCGGATCCGGAAAAAAATGAGTCTCAGGTTGACCGTGTCAGGAAAGAAATATACGTGCAACTTTTTCCAACTGCGGGAAACTTCTAACGCGCGGCGGTAGACCGCGCGCTGAAAAAAGTGGCCGGAACTAACTTGACGCCCTGATTATGAACGCGCACCTCATTGTTCTTTTGTGGTTCTTTCTTCCAACCGGTATTCTGGTCTCTTTCTCTCTCTCTCTCTGTCTCTGTCTCTATTGTTTTTATGCCTCGTGAGAGCCGAGGGCTAACAAAAAAATGTACTGTCGAAGAATCGATGTATCGACGGTATTGAACGAAAAAATGATCGTTGTGGAGTGGAGGGGAGATGAAAGAGTTTTCATCGAAGCTGCTCCGTCGATGGAAAACATTACTGAGTCACTCGCGCAACCCTGGGTGTTCCATACCGCGATATATAGAACGGGCAAGATTGGAGCTGCCTCGTATAGGAAATTGACTAGAAGTTACCGCGTAATACAAACGCTCCCGGCTCTTATCATGGGATTATGAGAGTCTGTTTTCCTTTCTTGTCCTCCCTTAATTTCAGTGTACACTCTCGATTCTCGCTTCGGTCGCGTCTTTGCATTTTCTGTAAGATTGCTCACCTCGATGATACACTTGGTACATCATTCTTTTCACACGGAGCATCACTTTCGTAAACGTCTTCGATTCTGTTAAAACTCACGTACATGGCAGAGCATTGAAAACTGTTAGATTCGTACTTTTTTAATTGGCGGAAAAACTGTTTTGATGTGATAATCCATGTGTTGGATTGAAGCATCTGAAGGGTTGAGTTTGCAGTTTCACCCGTAAGCAGTCCGCTTATTTCAGTGAAACAAAAACGAAAATTCTTTGATCGGTTGTTTGAAAAATCGATGGTTCGACTTTGATAATCTGCCAAATATTGCAAAATAATCGATGCTCGACAGATCGATGGTAGATTTTAAAGAAAACGGAGTTTCCAGTCAAAACGGAAAAGAAATGAGCGACCATCAATTCAGGGAAGCCACTTATTTTTTACGGAGGTGGGAAAAAATGTTTCATAAAAAAAATCTATATCGATGTATTTTCATTCGAAGAACACGAGCTCACCGTTATTTTTCGCAAACCCAACATTTTTATAAGACTATCAAAAGTGTGGGAAAAGACGTTTTTCGCGTTTGGCCCACGCAAATGTGAGCTTTCGACAGAAACTCAGCGATATTCGTAATCGGTGGAAAATTGTCCATTAGATAAGGCCTTGAAATGGTTAAAAAAAAAAAAAAAAAAACGTTCGACCCTTTTGGCCACCTTTCCAAAATCGTCAAAATTCCAAATTTCAAACAGCCCAGCGTCAGTCCCATTTAAGGGACATAATCTCAGTGGGGGGTTTTGAAAACGACTTCGGTAGACTCAGTGAATGCCACTCGAAAGTCGCAAAGAGAAAAATTGGAAAATATCGATGGTCCTACTTTGAAATTCTGCCAATAATCGAAAAATGAACGGAGCTCACTGAACCGAACTGGATTTTATAGAGGAAACGATAACGAAGAGACTGAGCACAGATGGAAGTTCCGAATCTGAGCAGAAGAGGAATAATCGATGATTCAGTGAAGGCACTTATTTCTGGCCAACATGAAAAAATGAATTATAAATATTTTTTACAGATCCATTTCGACTTTTATTCCCTGAAGCGAATTTGCAATTAAATTCACCCCAAACCATTTATTTCTATGAGAAATTATGAGTTTCGTTATTGGAACTAAACAAATTTCATGAATTAGGCATGAGTTTCAACAAAATCGGACAACGTGATGTTCCTTGTTGAGTTTAGTAGCCAACCCTATCCTTTAATTCAACCCTTTGTGCTTCCTCGTGAATGAATTTCCGTTTTCCGGCAAGAATCATCGGAAAGAAATTCTCTCTTTACAAAAAAAAACTTCCATTCATTCAGAATTTTTATTTTGATCGTCCGAAAATAAAGTTCGGCAAGGACCGTAGCCCAACAGTATCGGAGATTTTTTTTTATCTCGATTATCGTTTCACGACGATCAAGGCGGACGCGCTATCTCGTAGTCTTTTGCGCGTGGGGGGCAGGAGCTGATACCGATTTTCTCCCATGATGATGTCCTCGGTCAGAACCGCGATAGAGTGGAAATGGCAATGCATACGAGGCAAGAAAGACGTAGAGCTAGCCGCCGCAAATCTGAGGTCCGATAAGCCGAGTATATTGAGATGTGATCGGTACCCTTCGCGGGAGGCGAGCGAAAGGGGATTAATTCAATAGCATCTCCGAGACCAATCGAGCACCTCGACTTGCTCTGCTCGCACGTTCAACAGAGTTTTCTCATTTCCTTTTTTTTTCTTGTAGTTGACAAAAAATTCCCTAAAACATCTGATCGAATATTTGATTGTCTGTGATTTGATTATTTGATTTGATTATCTCTTCAGTATTTGCTTACCAAATGTATGTAATCTTTTTCTCCCCCCTTTTTTGTTCGACAAAAATGTTTGGACCGCGTCAATGTCAAACGTCAAGCGTACATTTTCTTTATTTGGAGAGTAAGATTATTAAATAAAGTGAATAGGAGAGGCAACGGGTGGAGATCAAAATGTCGAATGACCGACAAAGCGACAAAGATTTCGAAACGACAGAATTATGAACTCTCAAAATAACTTAAATTATTCGATATTTTACCCTTTTAGCGATGACGAAATCGAATAACCATTACACCAAAGGATTATTCATTCGAGAGCTCATTTATTCGAGAACATACATTCAGATAGTCTGCAGTTTGAGTCATACAAATACAGAGTCGAACACTCTACAATATTCATGTCTCCGAAATAGAAAAAAGTGACTATCTAATATTCGTAGTATCGACTATAGCAAAAAGCCATATATCGAGACTGCAAACTTCGAATGTGTAGATCTTAGAAACGCAAATGATCGATGATCCGAAATGGCGAATACCTGAATGGCGAACATGGCATGGCTGCCTGACCCGACTGACCACTAACGCAATCTCTCATCTTTATTCTGAAGCGCAAGTGGTATTGCTCGATCCCAAGTTTTCGCTATCCGGACCGTACGCCATTTTGGCTCATCGCTATTTTAACTGATCGACTTTTTGGCCCTTCGCTTTAATGAATTCGAAATTGTAAACTGTCGTAATATTTAAAATTCGACGATTTGACGTCTCGAATTGTTTGGTGTATATATACAGGCGAATCGATATTATATCTCTCATAATTTTGTTAAATCTGATATTTGTTTTCGCTGTAAATCAACTTCGAGATCTTTGTATACACAATTTCGATGAACTATTTTACAGACTATCATAAGATTGATCTATCCATATTGGAACGTTCGTCATTACGGAATTCGAAATTTCGATCCTTCTGAATATTGATCGTTCGAGTTTCCGATCCCCACCCGAGGTAACGTTTGCTTCGATTAATCGTCTCCAACAATAAGTTACTCGCAATGAGATTAATCCGAGCAGAATTCGACACGAAAAAAGAAATCCGAGCAAGGCTGGGCATGGAAAAATTCTATACAGAGAAAAAAAACCAATTGAATCAAAAAAATATATTGGTCCAAATAAATGTGATGCTGCGGAGTGCCACCGATATTTGAGATTGTTACAATCGTATAAAATATTGGAAAATGTAATTGATTTAAATAACATATTATTTTATTTGAAAAAGCTCTTCTGTTCTCTGAATATCTGCATTATCCTTCAAACAAAATGATATTCTATTGAAATCATTCTATATACAATCCGTAGATGTATGGATGAAGTAATTAAGCGGGTGCGACAACATTTTTTATTTCGTACAAAAGTATAATCAATAGAATTAATTATTTCTTTACTGCATCGAAACGAATATGCCATGGGACGTAAGTTTTTCAATTTGTTTTTAATCTTAAATAAAAAGTGAGCATTGCAATGATCATCCACGATAATAGTGGAGAGAATATCAGATATCCAATGGAATATCCATGGAGTGAATATCAGATATTCAATTGATAAGAACAGATACTACACTTTGATCTTAGCCACGGGCCAAGAAGCGATACTCTTTAGAGTTTATCCGGCGTTTAATACATTTTTGGTTCGCGTTACGCTTACGAGAAACGAGCGCGCGTGCGGCTTCTAGCGGCTACTCCGAGAACTACGAGTTTCCTCACACCTATAATTTCGGTGGCGATCGGCCATGATTTGGTTGAATTTTTTCAACCAAATGTGCAAGGAACAAATTTTATTTTCGCATAATTTTTTAACCAATTCAGACATTTGCTTAATATTTTTCAATAAAAATAAAATATTATTTTAACGAATAATGTACTTGGAAATCAATATCGGATATGGTGAAAAAAATAAAATAACATATTTACTCAATAGAAACTTTATCTAAATCAAACGAGCAAAATTCAATTTTTCTTATGTACTCGAATCAACAATATTCATGTTATGAATTGAAACGCTTTTTTGTTCGTTGCAGAAAATGCATTCAAAACTATATAATTTCTTCGCGATACTTTTTTAGATAGTTCTATATATTGTTCTCTGCTAACAATATTTATTTTGAATGAAAAAAAAACTTTTCACTTTATCATGTTATTAAGAGGGAATGATACCTCATCGCGGTCGGTATGGTAGAACAATTATAGATTCCCAAAAATCTCGAAAACGGCTCTTCAGATCCCGTCGAAACTTTGCCAAATGATGTCAAATGGATAGACGAACAGCTGTTTTCCCCTCAAATTTTCTGAATTTGAGAAAAAAAATGTATATTGGCTTATCTTAAGCAAATCTAGTTTTTTTTCTCAAATTCAGAAAATTTGAGGGGAAGACAGCTGTTCGTCTATCTATTTGACGTCGTTTGGCAAAGTTTCGACGGGATCTGAAGAGCCGTTTTCGAGATTTTTGGGAATCTATAATTGTTCTACCATACCGACCGCGATGAGGTATCATTCCCTCTTAAAGTCAACAGCGTTTTGTTTCGACTAATAAATCCGATTATTTACACCAACAATTTAACAATTGACTCAACGAAATTTCATCCAATAACACCAATGATATTGGATCAATGATTTTTTTTCTCAGTGTACAACGATCGGGCACTCTCGATTCTCAAAATAATCAAATGGCCGCTATAATGTGCCAGTTTTTCGTGAATGAAAACCCAGAACAAATAATTCACCATCTTTGTTCGAACGTTAGCGTCCGACCGGATATAAATGGCGGATAAAAGAACAGACAAAAAAGCGGAATCGCTTCGTTAAAATCAGATATTATCAAGAAGCATGATAGAGGGGAGGAGAGAGAAAGGGATAAAGGAGAACGAGGGGTCCGCGTTTTCTCTTGCGTTTCATAAAAGTGGTCGTTTAAGAAGAGACAAAATCATGTGGGATTTCGTGTTCCCCAGGGGAACGGTGCCAGGTCGCAAAAATTTCGAGTGTATACACATATATATGAAAGAGGAGAGGGATCGGGGGCGATTGGTACGTCGATTCGCGCGCGGTCCCGTCTGTCCCGGGACTCTTTTCCCCGCTCTCGATACGTTCCCGGAGCATCAATAATGAAACGAAAACACGCACGCGTTTCTTCGTTTCGCTGCGTGTTTTTTTTTTCCTTTTTTTTCAGGGGTTGGTTTCTCGGTTTCTCAAAGGACTACTCGCTCGTACCATAAATCTGACGATAAATAACGGGGCCATATTGCGGGGTGTACAAATTTCTCTTCTGTCTCGCGTTCGAACCCTCTTTCTCTCGCACTCCCTTAAAGCTTTTTCGTTATCGCGAGCTCTTTCCCGCAAATAGATCGGAACGCATTTAAAATGTATTGAACTGTCACGGTAGCGTGGATCACGGGCTCGTGTGGCCCTTTTTTTCGTCTCTTTCTCGGATTTTTTTACATTTTTCATCGCCGCAGCGCCACTGGAACGCGGATTAGTGAGTTATGATAGTCGGTCAAGGGGCGTTTTCAACCCCTGTTACGACCCTCTCCCTCTATTTTTCTCTCGACGCTTCGATTCAACCCCTGACCACACGAGAGAACACGCCGGGAACTCCTTATGGCTCTGATTCCCCGTATCGAATCGAAAGAACCCCGCGATTTTGCCCGAAAAGACACGAAAGTTAATATTCGTCTCTTCTCCTTGAATCACTCGGGAATTCCCCCATCGGCTCTCGTTTTCGAGGCTACTTAACGTTCGTTGACCCCTTTCCCTCGTTGACAAATGATGAGGAATAAGAGTTTTTCGTCATTAAATTTTGCATCGTCATGGAATATTTGCTTTTATCAGTGACATACAAAAATTGATGCCTTGACCATGATAATCGATTAAGGCGGGATATACGTTTAGACAGGAAAAAAATAAGTAATATTGTGGGATTTTTTAAACTGAGAAATAATTATTCCACAATGATCAAACTTTAGGTATACTTTAATAGTATATTTAAGTATACGAAACAATTTTTTTAAATTAATTTATCATCATAATCGCTCACCTGTGGCACCTTGTTACAGCAAGGTCGCCGCGGGAGTTGCGAATCGGCGTGCAGTCTAGCTTCCCGTAGACTTTGATTTGCAAAAAAGTTCAAACATTTTTTCAGTTAGAACATGTATAGTTTCTATGTGACAGTAATTAAAATAAAGAAAATGCAAGTTTGAGAAAATGGCACGCATTTACAAAAAAAAATCAACATTTCACGCAACATTTTTGTAAAATATGGATTAAATCGGCTTAATAGTTTTTGAATAATCCTGCACGCCAATTTCGATAATGCAGTTTTGAGAAAAACGCGTTTGTAGTTCACGCCCGCTCTAAATTCTAGCGGTGAGGCACAGCATTGACGGGCTGTTTGACTGACGGGTAAGGTTTGAAATTTTTCGAATTTCGCTTTGAAATTCGAAAACAAGTGGCCCTAATCGAAAACAGCCTATATTAATAATACCCTTTAACATAGAAGACGAAAAACTTTGCACCGCCTCAATATTAAAATGTTATATAGACAAAACAGAATCCTTAAGGGATTCTGTACAGTCTCTTTTTATATCGTTCAAAAAACCGTTTCGGGCCGTATCATCATAAACTCTCAGTCGATGGGTTAAATTAACGTTAAACAATAGCGGTATTGACACGGAAAAATTCACAGCTCACAGTACACGTCACGCTTCGACGTCAGCTGCTTAAAGAAATAATGTTAATATCGAAACGATAAGGAAAACAGCAGGATGGACAGCCAGATCGTCAACATTCGCTAAGTTTTACCACTTTAATATTAATAACGATACACACTCATACGCACGAGCGATCTTAAAAACATAATTCGTAAATACACTTCCCTTATGGTTAGTGTGACCTATATAGTGGAAGATAAAATATTGTTATTGGAAGTACAACTTTGCAGTGACCGTTTTTTTTCAAAAGTTTAAGGCTTTATTATAAAAAAGTGGCTACATATTTTTTAATCAAAGTACTGCCCGTCGCTAGCTACGACCTCGGCCCATCTTTCAGGTAGCATTCGAATCCCGCGTCGATAAAAGTCTTGGTCCTTGGAGGCAATCCAGGAATCGACCCAATTTTTGACTTCTTCGTAAGTACCGAAGTGCTGGTCAGCCAAATCGTGTGCCATTGACCGGAACAAGTGATAGTCGGAAGGGGCAATGTCTGGAGAGTACGGCGGGTGGGATAAAACCTCCCATTTCAGCGTTTCCAAGTACTTTTTCACGACATTTGCAACATGGGGTCGGGCATTGTCATGCTGCAGTATCACCTTGTCATGTCTTCCGTTGAATTGTGGCCGTTTCTCTTTGAGTGCCTCACTCAAGCGCATCAACTGACGTCGGTAGAGTTCCCCTGTGATGGTTTCGGATGGTTTGAGCAGCTCATAGTACACAACGCCCAGCTGGTCCCACCAGATACACAGCATCACTTTGGATCCGTGAATATTCGGTTTGGGCGTCGATGACGGAATATGACCAGGCAGTCCCCATGATTTTCGGCGTTTAGGATTATCGTAGTAAATCCACTTTTCATCTCCAGTCACAATCCGGTGCAAAAATCCCTTCCTTTGTTGTCTTTGGAGCAGTTCCCGCAAATGCTGAGAATTCGGCTCGTAGGTTGCCATGTTTGAGTGCCAATAACTTTATAATGCATACACGTATCCGTTAGCTTTTTTAAATTGTTTACATTGGCAGAGCCTCTAGTTTAAAATGCCACTTTTTTATTGAGCTAGGGCCACTACTTCGGCCGCAGTGGCTCTCTAAGTAAAACGGTCACTGCAAAGTTGTACTCCTAATATAATAAAATATGTTTCATTGTTGCCGTTAATAGCTTTAAACATCTACCAATTGATCACGAGGAAGAGGCGCGAAATACAATTAAATGATTAAACGAACTTACCAAGTGAAGTTCTATCATAATTGTATGTAGCGCCTCTTCCGAAGTGATCAACTCCCACCAAAAAACCCATCTAATGCATGCATAGAAACCCATATAGAATAACGGCAACGCTTTAAAGAATGACGGAATATAGCGGACGCATAAACAGCACACACACGACAAATACTTCAGATCAGATAACCGGTGCGATGGTCTAGTGGTTAGCGTGCTCGCCACTAAACCAGCGGACCGGGAGGTCCCGAGTTCGAATCCCGGTCGCGTACATTTCGGCGTGAAATGTTTTTCTTCGGCATTTCGCGGCGAAATAAGACTAGTTCCACGACCGGGGGGCGAATTCGACGACCGGCTGTATTGGTATAGGTTTTCCGCAGTTTCCCTATACCCATGACAGAAAATGTCATGATGAATATAATACGGAGGGGGAAGTCGGCTGCGGCCGCAAGAGAGGGGAACAGAGAGGAAGATGGAGAAAAAAGGAAGTAAAACAGTAGAGGAAAGAACGGTCATAATGTGGGGAAGAATAGGTAACAAACGCGAAAAGCGTGTACCTAAGGAAAAAACCAATAAAAAAATACTTCAGATCAGATCATATAGCTTTGAAGCTTGTGGCGAAATCGGTATGGAGTAGGGGTACTACCAATTGATCACTTCGGAAGAGGCGCTACATACAATTATGATAGAACTTCACTTGGTAAGTTCGTTTAATCATTAAAATATTACACAAAGTGCAACTGTTTCATGGCAATGAAAATGTAGCTAATCAGACTTTTCGGGTAATACAAAACAGGTACATAAAAAACTAAAGTGAGAATACCCCTCAATCAGTGTTATAATTATCATTGAGATCAAAATCAACTCAAGCAACATTACAATCAACTTCGGCAACACTATAATAAACTTGAACAACGAATTTGAGCAACAATAGACAAAAGGTTAAACAAGAATCAGTCAAAACAGTATTTTGGCACTTTGTAGCCCCAAAAACTGTCACAGTTACCCTAAATGTCAATTTAAACTCGTTTTACGGTATCAATATTGTTACGAACAGACAAATCGACAGTCGAGAGAATTTTTAATGAATTCGAGGCTCCAAACACGAGTTTTATAAATGTCCAGACTCTTGACAGAAGCTTCTACGTCTCCGTCGATCGATATCTCGTTTCACAGTGATGGCAAATGGTTCCGCAATAGACATCCACAAACCGGATATACTTACCTAGATTTCCCATATACGCTGAACGCTTTTCGGATCTTCTCCGATTTTTCACACTCACACGTTTTTTTTCGTTCTAACGATCGCACAATATTCGCCGTAATGGTCGTAGAGAGCGTAATGCCCGCGCGGAAAAATTGGGATATGTCGAAGGCAATCAACTATTATGGTTTTGGTTGAACGGAATATGCCCTGCGGAAAACGCCAGTTATGTGCCATGTATAGAGAGAATCGAGGGAGAAAGAGGCGAATATGCTCGTTCCTTGTGGTAAAGTCTCGACAGATATCGCCACTCGATTTCCCCACCTTACTTCCATTTATGCTCGATACCCGTTTCCTCACCCCTACCGATGCACTCTATCCTCGCGAAAGCAAAAACACACAAAAATAGCGCAACGACGATGTAACGAGTTTATGCGAATTAAGGGCTTGTACCACTGTAAACGTCAAAGTTAAGTGATTTTTCGCGATTTTTTTTCGGGTGGAAGGAGAAGTAAGAAGATAATAATATTCAAGGATGTTATTAGTCATATCTTCAAGTAAACAAAAAAAAAACGATCATATTAAAAAGATATAGAAAATGGTGACGCTGGAGCCACTCTCGCGAGGCATGTTGAACTTGAGACGTTCTGTGGCACGCAGTAAACTGACGCAAATTTTGATTGGAAAAAACAATTCTATTAATTTACATGAGTATAGCAAGAGGAATACGTAGGGGATTTTGAAAATATGAATTTTTGTATGACTGGCAAGCATTTAAGGCCTTAGGCCACAGTAACGGGCATAAAATGGTGTGCGAATTAAACAATTTTTTTTGTATGAAAGTGATTCACTCATAAAATTAATTACACATCTATTTAGTATGAATATCAAGCTGTTAAAAAAATATATTTTTTTTATGTACAAAGTGGCCGACTCCTCGAAACAGCTTTTTTCCAATTGGCGTGACAAATAACTTCAACTCTTTTACTTCAAATTTTTAAGTTATGTATCTAATTGCATTTCCCAGAGAAGTACGTACGGAATTTCTGATTAATCGAAAACTTTTCATTTTATGAGCAATTTATGACCAGTTAAAACGAAATTTTTCACTGAAAATTCATTTCTTAAGTTCAAATGCCTACAACTTTTGAATAAAACAATATTTTTTAAATTCCGTACATACTTCTCTAGGTATTCTAATGTATTGACGAGAATTTTTGTTTTTTGTTCTCGGTCAAAAATTGTGGATGCTAAATGTCACGCCGCGGAGCGCCTAAAAAAAGATAACAAAAGAAAATATTAGTAGTCGGCCATTTTGTACATCGAAAAAAAAGTATATTTTCTAACAGCTTGATATTCATACCAAATAGATGTGTAATTAATTTGATGAGTGAATTACTTTTACATACGAAAAAAATTGTTAAATTCGCACACGATTTTTACCCGTTACTGTAGCCTAAGGCCTTAAAGTAAAAACTCAATTTTTAACAGAAAAATGGACAAACATTTGCTAATAACTAATGTTATAAATAACTCATGAAAAATCGAGCACGTATTTCTCTTCGGAATGTTATTTTAAAAATGTGCTTAAAATTTGGAGTGAACAGAATGAAAATTGTTGGAGTTATGCTGCGTGCCGTTTTGGAAAATTGCGTTTCGCGAAAAACGGTCGACGTGTCTGCGGACCTTTGTTTCACAGGTATCAAACTTTTTCCCCTTATTCTAGATGGTTCAAAGCATCTCTTGAGCCAATATTTAAAAAATCTATTTTTTTATAATTCTACAGTAGTGTTACCCCTTTAAATCTAATAAATTCGTATATTCGGACAGTGACTTCCCACTGATGAATATTAATTTGTCGCAGCGCAAAGAAACACTCAACACCGATCCACTTATTTATAATCGATAAAATACAATTAAAAGGGACTTTTTGGTTCTTACCTCGCGCGGCTGATCGCTATACCACGATGTATATCAGCGATAAACCTAAAACATAGGGTCCATAAGGGTCGGTAGCGCGCAACCCTAGTCGAGAATCGAGATCGGGGTGGGAAAATCGAGAGCGGCTTCGCTAATCTGCATCGGCAGATTGCTCTGAGAATTGACAGCCAGAGATTTCGTGAGCCTTAGCCCCCTCTCTTGAAACATCACTATATGTGTTTATCTATATATATATATATATATATATATATATATATATATATATATATATATATATATATATATATATATATGCTCATATACACAGGGTGTCCTGTAATTAATGGATAATCCTGTAACTGTCGATAGGTCAGATCATGTCCTACTATATGCTGGAAATTCAGTTTTTTAAAAGTCCCACGGTTTACGATATTTTAGGCTTCATGTTATTTTTGGAATAAAATCATCTGCTTTTGGTTCTTCGCATGCTATTTCTACGAATGATAACTTCTTTGACCCGTTTTTTTGAATGCTCTTGGTTACTTGTTTTATCTAGAGAGGTCTCATTCAACCTTAAATGTTAAGGAAACTTTATGAAAAAAGATCTTAAGCAGAATTCTCATACAAACCATATTTCAAGGTCGAATTTGTGGAAGTGCGCAAGGAATCTACCATTTCAATTGTTCTCATGCCTCACAAAATAAAACCGATCGTACCAATCGCTAGAAACATAATTTTTGATATTTTTTAATTTAAAATTTACAATAAGTCGACAGTTCATTCAAAAATCGATAAAAAAATAATTAAAAGACAAATGTTGAAGAGTAATACCATTTTAGAATCGACACCTTACAGGACACCGTGAATAGATATACAGGGTGTTCCTCTTATCTCTGCCACTCGAAATAACTCAGTAATTATCGACGTCACAAAAAAATGATCCAGACAAAAGTTTTACGGTGTGAAGGGGGCCATCAAATGCGGCCATTTTTTTAAATTATTTCGGTGGAGGCGCTGACGCACAGTGAAGGTCCCCTCCACTTTTTAAAATGGAATGGTACATTTTTTCAACCATCTTGTGGAGCACCTCAAGCTGCATAAAACACATTAGGGGGTCAAAATGAAATACGAATCTAAATATCTCCGATCACTATCAAATACTTGGTAGTGATCCGAGATATTTGGATTTGTATCATCGATACTGACCTTGAATGACCTTGAACGACTTTGACCCACAAGATGATTGAACGACTTTGAACGACTTTGAACGACTTTGCTCCACAAGATGATTGTCAAAAATGAACCATTCCATTTTAAAAAGTGGAGGTGACCTTTACTATACGTCAGTGCCTTCACCGTAATAAAAAAATGGTCCCATTTGATGGCCCCCTTCACACCGTACAACTTTTGTCGGGAACATTTTTTTGTGTCGTCGATAATTACCGAGTTATTTCGGGTGGCAGAGATAAGAGGGACACCCTATATATATATATATATAATAATAAAGTAGAGCTTGACTCGCCACGAGTGTTTCATCTTGGAAGATCGAGATTCGCCCTCTTATACCATCTCATCTTCTCCCTTACACCTTTCGGCCACAAGAACGTGCAAACTCGATGCATACATTAGAGCGACTTTAATTGGCACGAGCGATCGGGCTGTTCCCAGTGGACAATCAAAATCCGAGCCCAGGAAAGAGCGAGATTCGAGATCGATAGATCCACCGCCCTATGGCTTTCGATGTTCCATGCACATATTTCCTTATTCCCTCCGGAAGAAAAGAATTTCATTAAAAAAACGTCACAGATAAATATCCTCTCGACTAGCTGGAGCGTTTTCATTCGTCTCGCTCCTAAGTGAGCAAAGAAGAAAAAAAATCAAACGAAAGAAAAAAATGAGAATTACGATTGGGAAATCGTGAAAGTCGCTCCCCTCCTCCGCAACAAGTTTGAATCTACTCCAATCACTCTCACTTTATTACCATCCTTCGGGGGCAATTTGGCAGAGGAGGGGGGGGGGGTGTCATTCGGGAAAATACATACGCGCGAATGTGATCCGCCGCCACCCAACGCCCTCATCCTTCTCGTCGTTGTATCAGCGACATTGTATCGGGCTCCCTTTCGCTCGCGCGCGGTGCCTGATACGCGGCGTTTTATCGACGAGATTTCTTCTCCTTTCATGCTTCACCGCCCCGGGCTCGCGATCCCAGGCTTTCCTACTGCCTGGCCCCTCGAGAGATTAATGGTTATTAAAATACTCTTCGTTGCGGATCATCTCATGGATATCACTATATAGTCCATGCATCTACCATATACACGTGTGTATAAGTTGATGTTACGGGATATCATCGAACACGCGTCCGCGAAGCAGATGCTCCTCGTTGGAGCTTGTCGTTTCGACACGTTGCTCTTTCGCGATACGCTCGTCACAGTTAGCAAACCAAAGGACACGACATCCAATACACATCCATCACGAAAATGATCGTAGGGTAGGCTGGGGTCAGTTGGAACGTTTTTGAGAACATCGGTTAGTGTGACTTCATTTTGTACCCTATCTATTTGGTAATGGGCTTTGATTATAGCTAGATTATCTGGCCATATGATAGCACTATTGATGTTGCTCCTTACATGCCCTTAACTTAGGTAGAAGCTATTTGGAAACGCTCGGGAGATGTTTCATTTGACCCTGTCCCGAGTGGAAAAGGTAACTCATGACCGCCTGGCCACAAGCTAGTAAAGCGATGTTTCGAATCGCCATTAGCTAGCCGTCTTAGCTATTGACTACCCAGCCTTGTAACGCTTTGGTTCTCTAGTGACTGAATTCAAAAAATTAGATGGTGACTAGATAGAAAGAAATATCTCACATCTGTATTATATTTCTGACCTAGCTATGACCTAATTTTTTCAGCTAGTGTGAGAACAAAAAAAAGGTGGCGATTAGATTTTTTTTAAATTGCGGCTATATATTTATATTTTCGTGGTTGTTTTTGCACATTATTTACATCATTGGACCCTTTTACGATATTCTTCGTTGTTCATTAATTAGGGTTATGATACTTGCGCTGTAAATATATTAATGGTTCAATTTTAAATGATCTCAGACAAACGCTTACGCCGTAACGAGGTTTTGACCCTGGGACCTCTGGTGGTTGAGTTGCGATGTCCACTCAGCGAGTTCTACTTGTTTATTTTCTGAATTTTCATATCGTCTACATATGTTACACTACACAATGTCATATTATTAAAAATGGGTGGATTAACAAATGTAAATAACATTATCGGATTAATGACTCAATTGCTTTCGCATTGAGAGCGATAATCGAATTATTGGGTGTACAACTTAATTCGGTCCGTTTTTTTGCTTGAAATACGCACTTATTTGAATGATAACATGAATTAATACATTAATCAAAATATTGTTCATCGTTAGCCACTACTTTTCCCCATCTTTCTGGTAATTTATGAATTCCGTTGCGGAAGAAGCGTTCATCTTTTGAAGCCAAGAATGAATCGAGCCAATTTTTGATACCCTGTTGTGACGTGAAGCGTATTCCAGTCAAAGCGTTCTGCATTGATCGAAACAGATGGTAGTCGGAAGGGGCAAGGTCTGGGCTATAAAGGCGGGTGAGCCAGAATTTCCCACCCGCTATTTTCCAAATAGTTTTTAACCACAATAGCAACGTAAGGCCGAGCGTTGTCATGTTGAAAGATTATGGACTCGTGTCTGGTCGCATATTCTGGACGTTTTTCGGCTATAGCTCGCATTAAACGGATCAATTGTTGCCTGTAGAAGTCTCCCGTGATGGCACAAGCATTCGGTGGGCTTCAGCTACACTTTTCTTCCAATTGAAACAGAAAATCAACACTTCCCGCAAATGGTGCTTATTTGGGACGAAATTCGACATTTTCGCAGCAGTAAAAATTAGACTTGATGCGCAAAACTCAAAGGTCTGTAAACGATACTTGGTTAAGAGATGTTGATACTTCACGATACAGCAAAAATCAGCTGTTGCCGTCAACCATTTATAGCACCAAGAGCCATCTTTTGAAAACGGACCGAACTAAGTTGTACACCTAATACATAACCTTAAAATGTATTCGTCCGATCATTTATTCCGGTTAGTGCTTCCGCAGTTGGGAAGTGTTGGCTAGGTCATCGCTAGATATCGACTTGAAGATTTTATTCATTCGCAACGTCATCTGTAACTCAAGTTGCTTAACCAACCATGAGCCAGTCGCTCGAAGGAACTACACGTAGTCACATAACCACACTTTGTCATTTATGACCAAAATCGGCTCGGCAGTGACTAGCCAAGGGATGCACAGCCGCATAGCTGGCTAGGTCATGGCGAGATACCTACTTGCAAGTAGGTATCTCGCCATGAGAATGCTTGCATTCGCAACGGCATCTGTAACTCAAGTTGCTTAGCCAGCCATGAGCAAATCGCCCGATAGAACTATACGTAGGCACATAACCACACTTTATCATTCGAGACCAAGCTCCGCTGGGCAGTGACTAGCCAAGGGGTGCACAGCCGCATAGCTGGCTAGGTCATGGCGAGATACCTACTTGCAAGTAGGTATCTCGCCATGAGAATGCTTGCATTCGCAACGGCATCTGTAACTCAAGTTGCTTAGCCAGCCATGAGCAAATCGCCCGATAGAACTACACGTAGTCACATAACCAAAGTTTGTCATTCGTGACCAAGCTCGGCTGGGCAGTGTCGAGCCAAGGAGTGCATAGCCGCAATTAGCTAGTGTTGGCTAGGTCATGACGTCATGCCTACTTGAGAATTTTTTTCTTTTGCAAAGCCATCTGAAACTCGTGTTTGCTAGTCAGCCATGAGTCTTTCGCTTTATGGAAATACACGTAGTCACACAATCTCACTTTGTCATTTGTGACCAAGATCAGCTGAGCAGTGACTAGGCAAGTGCTGGATAACAAAACATTTACAATATTACTAGCTCATAGCGAACCAGACATTGGTCAGTTCGTATGAGCTCAATTGGGCGAACCAGTTACTATGTCGTAACTCAGACATGCTAGGAAAATTTCTTTTCGGGGTGTCGGGGTCAATCGAAACAGTGCCTGGAGTTAGTCGAAATAGGTGTTTTCAGTTGATTGAACTAATGTTCTGCTAAATCCAGATACTGTTAATTATGTGCTTGAAGTGATAAAGTATGCTTGGCGTGAATAAAATAGACTTTTAATGAAAATGATCATTTGTATTGCTTTTTATTCCAGTTTTAGTATCACTGAAGGTATATTAAGGTTCTTTAATGTTATTGTACTTTTCTAACGATTTCTTGGCATCTAAAAAATAAAACAAGATTTGGAAAACTTGCTTGCGTATGAAATGTCTGTTCGAAGTCAATGGAAAGACGTTTCAGTTGACCCCGAACCGTTTGTTTCAACTGCCCCTACACCCTCGCTTCGAATAATTTATAAAACAGCAAAAAACCTAAATGTTGTAGGTAGGTACTGACCACAATAAACTCAACTAGGATATTTATAGTAATGATGACGGTAAACAACGCTGAAGAAGGAACAATAGTTTTGGAGCAATACGCAAGGTGCCAATCGTAAAAAAAACTGACTTTTTATGTCGAAAAAGCGATGCACCAACATAAAAATGTCCGATGCGCTCAGGGGGCAACGCGCAATGAGCGACAGGTTCCCATACGCAAAGCAGTTCCTTCGCCCCTCAGAGTCGCGCTACTGTCACTAACTGTTCTCGAGTTATTCAACTTGTTTCATTTGATCCGTGTTTCTATCGACCTCAGCCTACCCGATATTGTTAACCGCGGCGAGATTCGCCGTCTCGCTTGATAACACAATTTTAATCGCCGCCGCTCTTAAGGGGTAAGGCCACTGTAACGGCCAAAAAAAAAGGTTTTTTCACTAATTTTTTGCTCCCGAAATTGAAGGTATTTGAAAAAAAACTTTTAATGGTGTTATCGGGCATACATTAAACTTTATTATAAAATTTTTTTACAGTAAAAAAAACAAAATGGCGGTTCCACAGCTATCTTCCCGGGACATGTTTTGCTTCCAGGGCTCCGCGGCACGCAGCACCACTGGTGCACTTTTGAATCTAGAACAAAAAAAACCATTAAAAACCTAAGTAACCACACACTCTCCGCAGCTGAAACATCAGTCCTCGCAAAAGGGCACAATTTCGCCATTACACCGACAGAAATTCCAACCAGAGAAATCATCAGCCAAGTGGAAACGGCCATCTATCGTCTCCCACTGGATACTGGCAACGACATCAGGAAACGGATAAGCAATATTCTACACAAGGCAAAACCTCCGCAGCAGAATATCACGAAGGAAGAACACCTTGCTCTTCACAATTTGAAGAAAAACAAGGACATCTTAATACTACCAGCTGACAAAGGGAATGCAACTGTCATCATGGATAAAACGGACTACTGCAGTAAAATTTTGAACCTGCTCGAGGACACCAACACGTACAAGAAATTATCACGTGACCCCACATCGAGTGTAGAAAAGAAAACAACACTTCTAAAGAAGGCTGGTCTATCAGAAGACCTAACCAAAGCCCTAACACCCAAGGAATCCCTACCACCCAGGCTTTACGGTCTGCCAAAAATACACAAAAACAACATCCCACTAAGGCCCATTGTTAGCAACATAGGCAGTCCTACATATCATTTGGCACGTTTTCTCTGCAAACCTTTGCAGGAACTCGTAGGCCTCAACAACTCCCATATCCAAAACTCCCGGGATTTTGTGAACAAGATCCAGACTATCAAGGTACAACCAGAAGACATTTTAGTGAGTTTCGATGTTGTATCCCTGTTTACAAACGTCCCAACCAATGAAACCCTAAGCATAGTTAAAAATTCCAAAAAAGTTGCCCCTAACCTACTTCCCCTCATAGAACATTGCCTAAACTCTACATATTTCCAATTTCAATCCCAATTTTATGAACAAACTTCAGGCGCAGCCATGGGTTCCCCTATTTCTCCTATCATCGCCAACATCTTTATGGAGAACTTCGAGAACAGAATTCTGCAAGAAGCTTCCCTCAAACCCTCCACCTGGTTCCGATATGTCGATGACACCTTCGTCATTTGGAGTCACGGCAAAGAAAACCTCAATCATTTCTTAACCTTCCTCAACTCCCAGCACCCCAATATTCAATTCACCATGGAGATAGAACAGGAAAATCAAATCCCTTTTCTGGATGTACTGGTTCAACGGAAAAGCGATGGCACTTTGGGCCATAAAGTTTACCGGAAGCCAACGCATACGGATAGATACCTCCATGCTACGTCCCATCACCACCCTTCCCAAAAACAGTCGGTCATAAGCTCTCTGGTCTACAGAGCTCTAGCGATCTCCGAACCAGACTCCTTGGAGGTTGAACTAGAACACCTACGAAAAGCTTTAGGAGACAATGGCTACAAGCCAGGCAACATCGAAAGAACGATCAAAAATCTAAAAAGAAAAATAGCTGATCCGAAAACGGTTACAGCACCTGATAGGGAGAATGAAGGACAAATAACCGCAACAACTTCCCTTCCATACCTTCAGGGCATAACCGATCGCATAGGGAGGGTCCTTGGAAAACATAACGTGCGAGTCATCTTCAAACCTCAGAAGAAACTAGCACAAGTGATTCCGAGTGCAAAAGACCAAAGACCACCATTAAGTGCACCAGGAGTATACAAGATACCCTGCTCATGCGGTAAAGTGTACATAGGAGAAACCGGGAGGAAGATCAGTACACGGATCAAAGAACATCAACGGTGTATCAAATATGGCCATATTACACAATCAGCGCTGGCCGAACATTGGATGGAGACTGGTCATGCCATCCAGTTCGACAAAGCCCAAAGTCTGGCCCCATCAAACAGCTATTTTTCCAGGAAACACCGAGAAGGCTTGGAAATCCGAAAACATCCGGACAATCTAAACAGAGATGGAGGATATCACGTCAATCCTATTTGGCACACCGTCCTCCCGGTTTTCTAATTGACCAGCTGATCAATTAAAACATCTGATTGGCTGGTGCAGCGACCCGGAACGATGACTGCAACTATATAAGGAATACCTGAGACACGAGAGCTTCAGTATCGGAGCTCTCAGCCCTGATGATGCAGACTGTAACGTTTGCGAAACGTCGGCACAACGCTGATCCTCAACACGGCCTCCATCCGGAAGCCACATACTCTTCTCATTACATAAAGAGCCGTGAAAGCCTTAAAACTAAAAAACCATTAATCTAGAGGGCTATAGCTAGAGAATGTCGATCGGATTTTAAAAAGTATCAATTTTTGTGGATTTGGCGTGCGTTTGAAAAAAAAATTGATTTTTGACGAAAAAAACGGCAAGTCTTTTGTTAATAAAAAATCAATAAATAAAGTTCTTGAAAATTCCGATCGACATTCTCAAGATAATGTAAATGTTCACATCTGGTTAAAATTTCAAGTAAAAAAAATGAAAATTGTTCGAGTTATGCTGCGTGCCATTTTGAAAAACCATGTTTCGAGAAAAACGCGTTTAAAGTTTTGCGAATAGTTTTTTATTGGAAAAAATTAAAAAAAGAAGTTAAAAGGATTTAAACTATTTTTAAACCAGAGGGTTTAAACTATTTTTTAAGCCAATAAAAAAAACCGATTTTTCAAAAAATTTACAGTGGCCTTACCCCTTAACCGCTAAAATTAGAGAGCCACAGGTGTTTGCCCAAGAAGGAAAATTGACAATCGCAACTGCGCGGGTTTTCGTGTCGGCGAGTCGATTATGTCTTGTTGTAAAAGTCAAAAATTATTTTCTTTAAAACTATTTATCATCTTATAAATGTTTCCTAAAAATTGCAAGGTGATCGGATCAAAATTGACAAATTTATAGGCCGTTATGGTGACGCCTGTTAAAACACTCGGAGCATTGTTCGTAACTTTAAATGGTTTTTTGTCGGAAGTGCGATTTCAATGCAGGTGAGCAAAATGTCTCAAAAACGATGTTCCTGAAATTTGTAGAGCTTTTTCTAGATGTGAAAATATAGTATGAGGAGCTGGCAAACAGAACCGGACTTGTCCGTGAATCAACTTTGTACAGGAGAGGTCAAAATCCAAAATAATCAAATAGAGATGAGTTACCATTTTTAAGCTTTAATATATGAAGGCTCTATCAAAATGTAAGCGTGGATCTGGCTTTAGTTTATTAAAAAACACTAAATACCATGTGTTTATTTTTATTTTCATTTTAGACAAGTCCGGTTTTCAGTCAAAATGGTGGACAACTCCGTTTTTGAATGAAAATCTTATGGACAGCTCGGGTTGTGAAATAAAAGAGATTCTTTGCATTGAATATAAATTTGCTTTCTATTATCAATTTAGTAATCCTACACAAACTCTTCCATGTCAGGCTCACAGCAATCGCATTCAATGTCATCATCGTCATCGCTGTGATCATCTGGCAGTATTTTTTCATCCAGCCAGCCATGGACAAGTTTGTTTCTCCTTGAAAAGCCTGTTTTTAACAAATGTTAAGGTGTTTAGAGCCGGATTTGATGCAAAATATTTTAGGAGCTAATAAGGGTATGCTTGAAGAAAACGAAAAAAAATAAAAATTCGCCATAATGTGGACAAGTCCGGTTTTATTCGCCAGCTCCTCGTACCTAATCGAAGAAGTTTTTTTCCGATGTATAATTCCAATTTGATGAACGAAAAATGCCCAATTTCGGAAAAATTGACACTCTCACTTGAAGCACACACCCTTTTTTTTCAATTTAATATTTCGGTAATCCCTTCGATCATCTCAGGATAAACTAATATATTAACGAAATCTGTTTGACT
This sequence comes from Ophion obscuratus, assembly GCA_964007375.1. Classification (NCBI taxonomy): domain Eukaryota; kingdom Metazoa; phylum Arthropoda; class Insecta; order Hymenoptera; family Ichneumonidae; genus Ophion; species Ophion obscuratus. Next base: position 21,990,057 of record OZ023321.1, on the reverse strand, counting down.
TTTTTTTATATTAGATAACATTGCTCTCCGCAAAAGACGTTTTTCCGAGGTACTTCACGGACATCGGCTATAAATCAGTCATAATTAAATATTTTTACACAAAAAATTACAGTATGCTTCAGATGATACTTTTTCAAATACCTAATTTTTGTAGAAACTTCTCATTACGATTTTCTGAAAAAAAAATCCCAAAAAGTAGTTCTTTTCGACTGTTACAAGTGGGTATAACCCGTTAATCGATCGCCACGTTGCGTGTGCAAAGGTTTTTAACATACACGCATTTACAGAGCCGAGAAAGAGCGCACTCCAAATTTGACGAACAATTGAGCACTCGGTATGCACGACTGATGTATATATTTTATCCCGGCGTGGCTCCCAATACACACGCGTAACAATCATTTCGTATCGCGAGAAAAAAGAAAAAAAGTGTCGGTACCGAGGGAAAGAACAACCCTCGGAACGTTTCATCGTGCAGGGGTGACTCTATCCTCGCGGCCTCTACGGCAGTCAAACCCTCCCGGAAATTCGTTTTCTCGCTAGCACGACTGTTCTTTTTTTTTTCTTGCCTTCCTTCGCGGGTACTCCCGCGGCTCCGAAATCGGGTTTATCGACCGGATCCTTACGACGCACAAATTATATGCATAGCAAAGTAACGCAAACGCAGAAGGGATGTGCGTCTCCCGTCGCTGGAAAAAGTAGCCAATTTGGTCTTCTTCGCTAAATGTTCAATTGGTCGGTGAGACGAAACGGAAGGCGAAGGTCCGGAGAATAGGCTCGGGAGATGTTTCTTACCGGTGTGTTATTATTATTAACAAATTCGGTGTTTTATCTTATTTTTTTTAAACAACTTAAGGGATCTTCTCACTTTAGATGCTAAAAAAGGCTATATTCATGATTTTTTTTATAGGTTTATATTATAGATGTTGATATAAAAGCTGTTACACGTAATAAATACACTATTGAAATACGGTTTAAAAAAAATTATGTATTTATGTAACCCCAACAAACTTTACACGCGTTTTTCTCGAAACAACGTTTTTCGACGGCTTGTTCATAAATTTTTCGAAACTACTTAACCGACCCTTATGAAATGTTAACCACATATTATTTACAACTGTAACTATAGCGGTTTTTTCCGCTCAAGGGTTTTTTTTAATTTTGATATTTACTAATTTTTTTTTGGTCAAAAACGGTGAAAAACCACGTTTGTTTGTTGTTTTTTCAAAAAATGTCTGCCATTTTGTTATTTTTGCATATATCAAAAATCGTATGATATGCGCTATAGCCATTAACATACTGAATCTAAAACCGTTTGATTTTTTTTTTGTTTCGGGTGATCCAATTCCCAGATTTCATCAACAGCGCAGACGTACAATTTTTAAAGAATTTTTTTTAACTACCATTTTTGTCTATAAATAGTGACTTAGAGAAATATAATTTTTTTTAATGTATTTCGAAAGTGTATTTATTAAGTGTAACACTTTTTACATCAATATCTATAATATAAACCTATAAAAAAAATTCATCAAAATAGCCTTTTTGGCGTCCAAAGTGAGAAGACCCCTTAACAGCGATTAATTTCCTCCAAAACATTTTGCTGAAAAAGTTATATTCGATCCAGGCTCCCCTCACAAATCAAACGTTCCTTTGATTTCTAACACCAACGAAAAGCTTCCTTCGATTCAAACGTAACAATCGCATACATACAAGCCCGCTAAAAATATCCCTCAGTGATTTTCTCTCAGCAGATAAATGGGTTTGTGCATTATGGGGTTTTTAATTACCGTTTTTTGTGTCATCGAACATGACTTTCTCTCTCTTTAAGATATATATATATATATATATATATATTATTTTTTAGCGCTCCTTTCTTACCTGTCCCATGAAGAATCGTAGATTTTTCCACGATGGCATCGGCTCGTCATACTTACATTTTAAGCAAGGGCTGTGAGTCGATGCCACTCGGCAAGCGAGAATCGCCCCGGGCCTTGTCTTTCGCGAGGTAAAAACGCGAAAATTAATGAGTGCCGCCTTGGCGCTCGTATACGCTCGACCGCGTCACGTCATAAATTACGTGAGGCGCGCGGCGGCGGCAAACGCCAGGCAACGAGATAACGGGGCGATAAGTGAAAAGGATTTATTTCGGTAGCTTGAGACGAGAGCTTGGAAGGAGCGAAAGAAAGGATGCTTGGACAGAAGAGATGCAAAGGATCGGGCGACGAGCGCATCGGTACGCACGGGAGAGACACGGTAGAAGCAAATAATGCTGTTCCGAGCTTCTCTCACCTGCGAAATGAAGCAGCGAGAATGAGAAAAGAGGAGGAGATAGAGAGAGAAAGAGGCGCCTCTCCTCTCTTCAAGAAGCTCCACACGGAGGCCGCGTTTCGCTCTCCATTGATAAGGAAATGCACTCTCCCTCATGGACATGCTAATGTATGGAAATTTCAACGCGTTGAATTTTCATGGACGGTAGCTAACACGAAGATGCATCCTTTTCGCGAAACCCTTTCTTTTTCCACCCTCTTTCATTTCTCTTGCCACGTACTCTTCATTTGCACTGCAGAAAAATCCGTCTCAGGTGACAATTTTTCATTTGCGACTAACCGAAGAAACGTTCCTTTTGTCATACGTGGGTGAAGGTACATACGGGAGAGCATCCTCACGACTTTAGAACTATAATAACGTTTCGAATTACCTGACTCGTGTACGTAATCCCGCCTCAGGGAGAATCGTTCGCATCGCGGTCACCTATACGCAACGACTTCCAATTTCGGTTATTCGAATTGCCAGACTCAATTTGTTCGTTGGGGCGAGGTAAAGACGAGTAAAAGTTGCCTGCGTGCGTGCTTAGACGGTGAGAACGGTACAACTTTATTGAGTTTTGCCTGCAGGCTTTTGAGCGACTATGCAACGATATTTCTTCTTTATTTTTATTACTAAGGTAACTGCGGGTATGAGGACTTCCTAAACGGGATTTTCGATAAAGTGAGAAATATTTAAATTAATCGAGGGGTTTTTAATGATAATCGAACTTTTTTATCAATGATTATAAAATATAAACAAAAATGGCAACTTCCGGCATAAACAACAACATTATTAAATGTTTTTTAAAACCTCGCCAATAGGCCTTATTTTACTATGGTAGGGTAATACGGCCGACGGCTTTAACATACTTAAATATTTAATCTGGATGTTACACATTTGGTATTTTCGATCAACAATCATAGAAACGCACAGATTACATTTCAGAAACGCATATAAACTATACATTTGCACATTCAACAGCCATCATGGCACTTAAAGTCAGCGACATCTTCAAGCGACAAACCGATTCATTCTTCACGGTCCCGTGCGGAAATTGAACTAGGGCTTTGGTCGGGCCCATATAGAATTTCCCTAAGTTTAATAGGGCCCTAATCGGGTAGCCTCACAAGGGCCCTTAGTGGCCGGTCACACTTTGCTACTGAGGGCCATTAAAGGGAGAATAATAAGGGCCCTCAAGGATGCCTGACCGACGCCTCATGTAGGGGAGACCGGGGCAAAATGGTATAGCGGGGCATAATGGGACCGGGGCAAAACGGGTTTGGGGCAAAATGGAATAGTGAAAATCAACACTGCTGGAAAATACGTCATTGGGGCAAAACGGGACTGGGGCAAAATGGGCCGGAGAAAATCAGGCTCCTCAGAAAGAGGCGGTTGGGGCAAAACGGGATCGGGGCAAAATGGGACAGTGGAATAATTCGATGCAGAAACGAAAGAAATGCAGGGGTAAAAAACGAGGGGTAATAAATGAGTAAAAACAGGTTTTATTGAATGTTACACGATATTTGGGTCACACTCTACTTACGATACTATAATTTAACGGTGGCAATGTTTAATTTTTATTGCTTGTTTAACTAAGCTAATTTTTATCGGCACAATTGTCGCAAACGTATTCGATTATGTTATCGTCAGCATGGGCACATGAATAGTGGGCCCATTTCTCGCATGAATTACAACGAATCCAGGATTCCTTGGATTTCGAATATAAGCCCCCGCAGAAAAGGCTCCCCATGAAATCTTCGGATATGTGTCGACAAATATATCGGTCAGTCCGTATTATCTGCGTATATGCGGACTGAAACGAACCACAAGCACCATTTAGATTAGATTATGTTTCAACAGCTCTTTCATAGAGCCGAAGCATGAATTTTCCTGTCATCCCATTTTGCCCTAAATTCAGCGGGCTGCGACACTTCATTTTTGTGTGTCCCATTTTGCCCCAATTTGATATTCCACTCCTTTCTGTCCCATTTTGCCCCTATCCCATTTTGGCCCAAATCAAGCACCAAGAAACTTCATTTTTTGCTATCCCATTATGCCCCGATCCCATTATGCCCCAGTGCCGTTTTCCCCCGGTACCGTTTTGCCCCGCTATACCATTTTGCCCCGGACTCCCCTAAGCCATGGTGTGCCCATAAGTTATTCCTGTCAATGGATATGCTCACGTGTGTGTAAATGTATGTGTTTCTGCGTATATGTGTCCGTTTATATAAGGTCACGATACACTGCCAAATTTTTTTAATTTATTTAAATGCTACCGAGTGCTTGTAACATCTTCGTCGCAGATATGGCATAAGAGACCAAATTAATTCCTATAATTATTTGCTGTATCACATAAACAATATCAATTAGTCAATATCATTGTGATATTAACTATCACAACGCGAAATAATTTTTCATATGGAAAGTATTCGGCGAAAATAGTCACTATAAAAATGTAGAAAAAAACCGAATGGGATTGTTCAAACGTACGCGGTGGCTGTAATTTTTTGAAGGATTTGTAAATGTAATATATAATAATTTTTAATGCCCTCACGTTTTTATCCTATTTTTACCTATTATCGAATAATTGAGTGTAGTAATTAAAATACCACCAACGATTTAGTCCAAGCTATCTATACTGGTCCGTTTCCTATAATGCCCAAACCTGGCCCTCTTGTGGCAATCCCGACAGGGATTGCCATAATAGGACCCGCAAAGGCCCTTATTATGCCAGCCCCTGTCGGGTTTGCCATATAAGGGCCTTCAAGGGCTTATTTGAGGCTTCCCTGATAGGGAAAGCCTCAAATAAGCCCTTAAAGGCCCTTATTTTTATGAGGGATGCCCTATCAATTTTCCACACGGGGTACCGCTTTTCGCATTTTGTGCACTGTATCATGTCTGCCGTCCTGTCCTCTTCACAGCCATGACAGTACCAACTCGCTTGCTTCCGTGAACCACGGTTGCCTTTGGTGGTGGAGGTCTTTTTATTTGTTTTCTTATCTTGATTATTTTCATCGAACAGAGCTTTCGTGATCGGAGATCTTCTGTAATTTGTGGCTTTTCGCCTAACCGTAGGTCTTTTTCTGTAACTTTTACTGGCGAGGGCATGAGTTGACGAAATGCCGTTATGAACCGAGTGAGCGGTCTTCATCGTCGTCCGAACTCGAACTACCGTGAACCATACGGTAAAAGCTCCCCGTAGGCACTAGAAATAGAGATTAATCAATTGGGAACCAAATTCACACCTTATTTACATTTGTAGTATCTTACAAGTAATTAAATGTCCATTAAAAAACAACCAACCTTGTTACAAGAAAAGACCGGATAATAAGGCCTATGTTGGAATTTGGTAGGCCATAATACCCGTCGACTACGTCTGTAGAAAAATCAAAATGAAAAAAATTCAGACCACGATAGCTCATTCAAGTATTTAATATCATAGAAACATGAAATAATATAGAAATGGACAGCAAATTTATAGGGCTAACTGTAATATTCCAAGAAATACGTACGATTGATCCGGAACGATTTGTATTATTCCTGCCGCGCGGCGGTTCCTCACAATGTACGATGCAACACTGGTCGTGTTCGTTGGGTCTCATCATTTTGACACGAACAAGTGCGCATGCGCATTATGATGCGCAACGCGCAACTGCGCAATGAAACGAATCATTCGTTTTGCGCATGACTCGTTTCATTGCGCAGTTGCGCGTTGCGCATCATTATGCGCATGCACAACTCAACCCAACGAACCCGACCACTGGCGGCGAGGAGCGGGTTATCGCGCATGCGCCAGCTTGCGGCGACATGTTCGTGCGTTATGCGCCTGCGTGTGTAGCCTCGAGCGAAAACGCTGATTCGAAATACGATTTTCGTTCGATAGGCCTTATTAGGCGACAGGCTTTATTACTCACAGGTACCTTATATGAACTCTTTTTTTGCAGTTTTAGGTTATGGGTCCATAATAAGGGCCTTTAAAAATATTTCCATAATATTTATAGCATAAATGTGCCAAGAAATGGGTAATACGACAACAAAAAAAAAAGTTGCGTTCCAACGATGCAAACTTCAATAGCGTCGTCCTCCTTCGACAGGGATCGGAGATGCGTTGCCCTTTTAAATTTGGATCAGCCTTTTCACTTTTGATCCATTACGTGGTCCGCAATACACGTATTAACGTACATACTAAAATATTTGAATATGTATAAATATATTAGGCGAAGGAAAAAGTTCGTGGCGTTTTTCGCAATAGATGGCTTTAGAGGTAATACTAACGCTATCGAACCATACTAGAGGGCGTTTGAAAGGTGGCAGTACAAAGATTATTTTTAAAAATAATTGTGACATTTTTAAATTCCATCGAATGTAATTGCGTTTTAAAAATGAGCCAACATTCTGAAAAAATTTGCTATATTCTACAATATCAGTTCGACCAAGGCGACAACGCTTCGCAGGCGTGTGACAAAATTCGTGATGTTCATGGTGACGATGCTTTATCAAAATCAGGAGCGAGCAAATGGTTTGCTCGTTTCCGCTCTGGAAATTTCGATGTTAAAGTCGCGCCATGCTCTCGACCAATCGTTGAAAAAGTCGAAGAAATTTGTCCAAAAAAATGGAGGCAGGCAGCGCAGTGTTTCTCGTGACACTGCTGTGAAACTAAACATTGACCAAAAAACAGTTTTGAACCATTTGCATAAGGCTGGATACAAAAAGAAGCTCGATGTTTGGGTAGCACATGAATTGACAGTGAAAAATTCAATGGACCGAATTTCCATCTGCGGTGGGCGACAACGGGCGATGAAAAGTGTGTCACATACGACGGTAATGTGCGAAAAAGATCGTGGTCCAAGATGGATGAAGCTGCACAAACGATCAATCGGAAAACCGTTGTCTTCCATCACGATAATGCCAGACCTCACACATCTTTGATGACTTGGGAAAAATTAAGAGAGCTTGGCTGAGAAGTTTTGATGCATCCACCATCTAGCCCGGACCTTGCCCCGTCCGAGTACCATTTGTTTCTCTCTCTGCAGAACTTTCTTAATGGTGTAAATTGCTAATTTCAAAGGGGGGCTGTGATAATTGCTTACAAGGAACATCTCTCAGGTGACACCCTTCGATTTTGTTGAAATTTGGATATGTTATAAAGCTCCGAAAACTAAGCGATACGTATTTTTTTTGTATCGGCGGAAAGACGGCTTTAAGGGGTGAAACCACCCCTCGAAAAAAGGGATCTCTAGGGGTAATATAGCAGTTTCACGCACAAGGAGTCCACCGATTTTAATGAAACAAAAACGAAAATTCTTCTAATCCGAAGCAATGAAAAATCCACTTTAGTGACATTGCAAAAAAAATTAGGGGTGAACCACCCCTATACTAAGGGGTGGTTTCACCCCTTAAAATCGTTTTTCCGCTGATAAAAAAAACGTATCGCTTACTTTTCGGTGCTTTATAACATATCCAAATTTCAACAACATCGAAGGGTGTCAACTGAGGGATGTTCCTTGTTAGTTCAGTTTCTCGTCCAGAAATCCTAGAAGTTCCACAGTGATGGCATAATGGTTTTACCAGAAAAATGGCAAAAAGTTATCGATCAAAACGCCACATATTTGGTTCAATAATGTTCATACGAAATATAAGAAAAATGTATTTATATTTTGGCAAAAAAACGCCACGAACTTTTTCCTTGAACAAATATTACAAAATGACTAATTTCAACGATACAATTGATTAGATAAAAAAAATGTATACCCTTACTGCAAAATACTTGCGTGATAGAAGGCTTCAGAATCAAAGGCATTGTCTTGTATATTGAAAAATATTGTTTTACAATAATTACACAATTGCTTTGTTTCTCCAGCCGTCATTCACTTTGCAATTACGTAATACTATGTATGAAAATAGTGGGACCATTATTATACTCGTCGCTGTGCCATATTTGTACTAATAAAAATGTTTCGTCACTTCACTATGTTTGCCTGTGAATAGTAGCTTCTTATCGGAGTAGCGATTTTTCACTGACAATGCAAAAAGCCCGAGCAAATAGAACTTCAATTTAAAAAAAAAACCCTCTATGCATCTACTTCTAGAAAATCTTTCAGCTTGACCATAACCATCTCCCCACTATGATCCACGTAAGTAACTGGAACAAGGTCCATTTTCGTCCATTGTCGGGCCGTTTCGAACAAGACTCGCCAGTATATTATTCCGTGCTCCAATATTTCGTCTCTCTCGTGTTAGCTGGCGTTTCTTGATGAGAAACGGGGTATACGGAAGCTTGCACATTCTCAGTCTCATTTTACGGCCTGCTATAACATCCCTTCTTCTCGTCGGATGGACGCCCTCGTAACCCCGTTGTAATCGAACCGCCTGGAATCTCGAACTCTTATACGTTTATTCCCCCGCACCCGCGTTTCAAAACAAAAATAAAAATAAAAAAGAAGGCAGCTAGAGGAAGAGAACGAACGAAGTGAGAAAAAATGAGGCGGAGCATTTCTTCCCTGCGTGGAAACGATTTCTCGGGGGTTGAGGGGCTGAAGTAAGAAGCGAGAGAGAGAAAAAGAGCGCGTGAAATGGTTTCGTTTAATTAACACGGTATGGTACACACATACACACCCTCTACCAAGCATCTATACGTAAATATATATATATATATATATATATATATATATAATTCGAAAAGGAGGTGTCTCTCAAGGAGAAAGTGCGAAGACGAGAAAAAAAGGGCGCGAGCGAAGACGAAGAAGAACAAAAAAAGAATAACAGACGTTTTCGGAGTAATTAAAAATGTTGCGTTAAATACGGGGGTCAGAGAGTAGGGGGTGGTTCTTTAATTCGCGCCAGCTCATATTTATGTGCGGGACTTGGCGCAGCCGTACCGGTGAAAGTGTACGTTCTCTATAAAATGCCCCGAGGCTCCTCCACGCATATATATATATATATATATATATATATATATATATATACACATACATATATATATATAGGCGTGTACAACTGCGTGATACACACATTGGAGGCAGCCCCGGAGCCACGCCTCGAGATTCTATAATTACTCGTTTAATTACCGAACCTGATGTACGACAGCGATTGGGGCGCATTAATTAATTGAACGAATAATTCCATCGGTGTGTAATATCCTGTGTCCGGACTTACGTGTGTCTTTCCTGCTTCTCATTCTTCTTCGAGGATTAACGTGTTATTTCCAACGATACACCGGCAGGTCCAGCGCATCCAAAAAAAAGTCCTACGCGATCGGTACCCGTGGAAATATAAAAGGCACGTTTATTCGTTGTTTTTTTTCACACCGATTTTAGTGACGTTTATTCAAATTGTCGAAATTCCGGGGCCGTCGCCTCGCGATAGCTCATTTTATACAATAAAGTATACGTATATGCGTATATTTGGGACATCTGATATATTAATTTTGTTGCCGTTTGACTCCTTGTTTATCGGCGACAGATCGATTTGCTCGACAGAAAAATCACTTCCACTTGAGAAAAGTGCACGAGATACGATTTCTACTTGTATGCGCGGGGGTGTGCTTGCTTTATCGCACGTAGGAGAGAGACGCCGAAAAGAAACTGCAAAGGTACATAAATCCCACTTAGGGCGCGAAAAAGAACGAGCAACGAAGCGAGAGAGGTGGAAAGAGAGGGAGAGAGAGAAGGCCGAATTTTACGGATGTAGAGGGGTCGGTTATTCATAAGCAACGGTCCATAAATAACGCAATACACGCGGCTGCGTCACTGAAATATTGAGAGCGACTTGTAAATATTTTATTGGACTTCTCTCTTTGCCTGGTACACCGGTCTTCTACCTCCGCTATCTATACGTATATGTAAAACTACATTTCTGCATGATATTTCTTCTTTCGCGCATGTCTTTCCTTCCTTGGTGGATTTTCTGTGCCGACCCTACAGCCACCTGGCTACCGGCGTAGCGAAATTTCTGTAATTGTATTTTTGTTGTCTCTGCCATTGGCGTAGTTGGAAAATGTTGCAGTTGCCAATTGCTCGTATTGCGAAATTGATCAAGCGCGGGTTACCGTCGAGAGGCATGAAAAATGAATGATATTCGGCAATTTTTCTTTTACATAAAATGAGTACTTTTGGAAAAGGGTTTCAACGTATTTTATTCTTCTATCAATGGAGAGTAAAATAAAATTTTATTTATTAAAAAAAATCCTAATCGGCCTTATTGTTTTTTGTTTTCTGAGAAACTCCTCGATCACAAAAAGGAAGCCGTTTGAAAAAAAACCCAATTTTTTTGCCCGTTTCTTTTCGCTTAATGGGACGAAAAAAATATTTCTAAATCAATTTTTGACAACAATCGCTTCCTGATGCCCCCGCAAATCGAATTTCTTTTTAACGGCGGGGTAAAGTTAATTCGGCGAAAAAAAGGCATGTTTTTAAGATTTTTTTTGGCGTAACGAATAGTGTTCGTTTATTGAAAAATTTACATGTAATAAAGTAACATTTGAACAACATTCTCCTAAATTTGCATAGCAAAATATTCAAAATTGAGCGAGTGAAAATTAAACCCCGGAGGCGCCTCGAAAAAAAGTTGGTTTGCGGTGTACACCATAACTCGCAACAGAATCATTTGAAACAAAAAAATCAACATGCATTTGTTAAAGGAGATGTTTCTCGAGGTAATGACGGGAGGATTTTTTTTTCGATTTTTCGATTTTTCGCAGCACCTGGAAGCCAAAAACCCGATTTTCGCTAAAAAAAAATCGGCTAATTTGTTGTTGAAAAATTAGTAATTATTAAAAAAAACAAAAAAGCTCTCGACAATACCTGGTGAATTATGTGAAGAAGTACTGTGCAAAATTTCAAAGCGATTGGCCCAGTAGATTTTGAGTTATCGTGCACACGGACTTCAAATATGACAAGTCTCAGAAAAACGGTTTGAAAAACGCAGAAGAGAAGAGAACGGCATGGAGCTAAAAGTATATACATTTAAAAGTATATACATTCAGAAATATTTTTAATTTTCTTTATTTAAAAATATCAAAAATATACAAGGATATTGTATGATCCTTGGAACGTCGTAAAAAAATCTGCGTATACGGTACCTACTGGCATTTTCAAAAATCATCTGAAAAGAAAACCAAAAAGATCATTGAATTAGATACTATAATCTAGTACTTGTCATAGCCGAGTTCGAAAATATCGATTTATGACAAAATGGCGGACGTTTAAACATAAATAGTGATTTTTGGGCCACAAATTAGTTATGATTTTGCCTATAAAACAAAAACTAAGTAACGGAGAAAAAAATCCTATGACAAGTACTAGATAATGATGTATAAAATAACCACAAAAAACCTCGAGGCAATCGGTTCATCGGTTTTCGAGAAATTTTGGGTACCGATTTGAAAAACGTGGTTTTGAGAAAAACGCGTTTGAAAATTTGGGAATGAATAAATCATGAAATTTGTCAACTTCCATGGACTCATCGATACCAGGCCCATAGTGTAGGTCTTCTACGGTCGACGGAATGTTCATAGCTTCTAAATCCTCGATCTCGACCATCTAGGTGTATATCTCTTTCCGCTGTTCCGCTCAACAGGCTGTAAACTCTAAAATACTTTAGATGTAAAAATATCCTTTTACCCATATTCTCTACACACTTTAAGGGTGCAAATTATTTATTTAAAAAACCGAATTTTCCATCGTCATGAACGATAACCTATCCTTAAATCTTCATCACTTCGTTGGATCCTGACTGAATCACGTCGTCTTCGTCATATCTTCAACTTTTTAGCATGTGAAATCGAATCTCTACACGTGGACGCGAAAATTCCTTTTTATATATATTTTTTTCTTTTTTCATTTATATACGAAATATTTTTGTCACCTCTCGAATTGCAGACCTTCGAATAAGTATCTTAAAAGATGTTTGAGTGAAATTCGTTTTTAAAATTTGTTGAGAGAAATTTGAGTAACCTTCAATCTTATAAACGGGGCTCACCTGAAGTTGAGAAAAATTCTCTTGAGAGCCCATTCGATTGGTAGGCAAAAATGCAAAATATTTGACACATTTTGTGCCTGTTACACAATTGTAGAGAGATTCGTAACGTAACTCTAAAAAATTCATATGTACAGGAATGCCCGTTTCATTTTTTTCAATTTTCAGGTGCCTCGAACCGTTCGATATATTGGAGTCCTGTAAATGCAATTTTTCACATACGAAACGAATAATAGGGCAATACTAAAGAAAACCATTTCCCATATCGACATCTGAGAAAAATGCATTCAGTCCGAGTAACAAATAGGGCCCCGACGTGAAAAAAAAAACTTGTAAAACGGAAATATGTCGTACTCGAGTGCTCGACAAAAATTTACCGAGCCGGTTGGCGCTGCAAATTTCTCGTTTCCCAATTGCTGTAACGGTTACTTCCGCGTGTCATTTGACGGATTTGTACGACGTTAGACAGTAGTCTGGTCGAGTCCGAGATTTTTGACGTAATTTTTGGGTTGGAATAACTTTTAAACCGTTGAAGTTGTCTTGACGAAATTTTACATATATATTTATTGTTCCTTCGAGAATGTATCTACATTAAAAAAATTATTTTAAATATTTTCATGTAGTTTTTTATTTTTTTACAACATGGTCCGCTGAAAACCGCCTCAATCGGCGTCCACTCTGAGTGATGTATGCATTTGAAAAAAAAATATATACATATATTCTCAACCTGTATGAGTATTCTGAGCACCGGTAGCAGAATTAGTACTTTAAAAAATTTTGTTACAAAATGGCGGCCTGTTAAACTTTGATTAACGATATTTCATACATTTTCGGGTATTTGACGAGTTATAAAATGAGGGCAAAATTATTGTTCGACTCAATTCTGCTACCGGTCCTCAGAAAGAGGCCACCGAAGGTATGTGCAAAATTTGAGCTCGATCGGTCAATTAGTTATCGAGATATCGTGGGCGCCTATTTGAAAAACATAGTTCTGAGATAAACGCGTTCAAAGTTTTGATACCGTTAGATGAGGTTTGCGCGCGGCTTGCTTATCATTTCTATTACTCTGCTAATTTTTGAAATATCAATAAACGGTTTTCACGAGCGTATTAAGAAAGATCTAAGGAATAATAAAATTAAAAAAAAATAGATTTTGCCAAATTTCTAGACCAAACTACTGCCTTAAGGGGCTATACCAGTGTGAACGCTGAAAATTTGGGTGACTTTCGGGAATTTTTTTGAAAAAAAGTACTCAATAAAATGTTTCGGAAAATTAAGAATATATTTGGCTATATTTGACCTATATTACATAATTTTTTCATAGAAAAATATTGAGATCCAAGCGACTTATGCGCTGCCTTCAGAGGCGCCAAAAAAAAAAGTTTCTCCACTTCTGATATGATTCCGGCCGATTGAGTAGTTGAAACCAAAAAGGAAAAAATGTCGTTGAACTGGAAGGTATTTCCTGTACAATGACGTAGAATTTTCGAAACATATCGAAATCTAACAAAAAGGCTTAGTTATAAAGAAAAGTCTGTTTTCTTGCCTATAAAATGGTCGTCTTTTTCAATTCCAACTCGTCAATTTTCATCCAATCAAAAGTATCCTACGTCATTGTAGAGTAAATATATTCAAGCGTACTCAGTTTAAATTTCAAGTCAATCGGATAATTGCTCTTTGAGTTACATTGTCAGCAAATTTGAAAAATCTAATTTCGAGAAAAAAGCGATTAAATATTCAACTATCGATTTTTGCAAGATAAAATGATATTGCTATAAATGATATAAGTGATAATGATATTCTTGAAAGTATAAACTGTCGAAAAAGGCAAAAAAATCGATTTTTTTAAGTCACACTCACTGTAAAAAAATTCTGTATAAAAATTAATACACAAGTGTAGGAAGTTTTTATGCGGATACCGCTTATGAAATTTCAGATACGATTTTGAAAATCCAAAACAGGTTATTTAAAAAATGAAAGTGTAGCTCCGTAATATTAATATACTTGTGCGTGTGAAAAATAATGCACGTGTAAAGAGATAATCACATCCAAGTATATTGAAATCAAGAACCATTTGCTGATATCAAAATACGAGTGTATATTAAATTCAAGAACCATTTGCTAATATCAGCACACGGGTGTGTATTAATTTCACGGAAACAAAGTGTTACCTTTAATGTACACTGAAAAAGCTTCTGTGTAAAAATGAATACACAAGTGTATGATGTTTTTATGCGGACGCCGTTTATGAAATTTCAGATAATATTTTGAAAATCCAAAGCAGGTTATTTTAAAAATAAAAGTGTAGCTCCATAATATTAATGTACTTGTGCGTTTGAAAAATAATGCACATGTAAAAAAATGTTCACATCCATGCATATTGAAATCAAGAACCATTCGCTGATATCAATATACGAGTGTATATTAAATTCGTTCGTATATTAAGTTCGTAAAATTCAATTCTTTTGTGCCTTAAATGTAGTGTAAATTTAATATAATTTTCACATTGTTTCATGTGATTTTCATCAGCGTTTATGAATTTTTTTTTATTCCCGTTTCGCACTTTTAAATAAATCTGTTGTGATCGTGCATTGTACGTATCGTAAAATTCAGATTCACATATATTATATTTTTCAGGCTGCCGTAAATAAATTTCAAACTTGTTTTGTATTTTCAATGCTCTGTTTTTTATAGTTGATTTATTATACATCTGTATTAATTTTCAATTGAAGAGACGCGTTAATGCAATACGTTTTCCACAAATTTATGAACTTGTCTTTGAAATTCCATGTTGCATCTATTAAATTCTATATCCACGTTAGATTTTCATGTTCCTGTTTTAAATTTACGGTACAAGTGCTTCAAATTTAATTCCATCTACTGAGTTCGTAAAATTTAATTCCTTTGTATCTTAAATGTATTGTAAATTTCATATAATTTTTTACAGTGCTGGTATAGCCCCTTAATTGACAGTACTGTTCGCGAGAAAACGCTACCGTGCTTTCCCGGTCGCTCATATATTTCGCTCCGAGCAGCCTGTAAACCTCGGGATGTACATATACGTACGAGCATAGGGAAATATACGTGCGTAGAGTTGCTGGTGTCGGCGACTCGCGAGGCGTCGCGACGATCACGTAGGGTGTAACAGACCGGTCGTATCGCCATTATGATACTTTCAATCGTTCCATGTAAATCAATACAACGCACGCGATATTGCCCTGTTCACGAGAGTGAGAAAATGCAAGAGTTGAAAAAGCGGCAGAGACCTCTCTGTCGTTTTTTCAACTCTTGCATTGTGGGAGGGGGGGGGGGGGGGGATAGAGAGGTTGAAAGAAAGACGAGCGTTACATTTTGCCGTGTATCGGCTACACAAGCCGATTGCGAAACGTTCTCTCGCGACTTCTCGTCGTCTCGTTGGTACGTGATTAGTTCGTTTCGCGTCCCACCGTTCCTTTTATATCTTTTATATTACAACTTGTAATATAACTTGCCTTCTCGCCGCTCTCAAAGTCGGAGAAAAATACGTAAAGGTAGGGTGAAGAGAAAAAAAACGAGAACATCGTAAAGGGAGAAGCCATCTCTCTCTCACTTTCCCTCTCTTTCTCTCGATCTAGAAAAGAGAGATAGGATCAGAAACATCAGCGAGAAGCGTTTTTACGTGACGGAACGACGGGGTCGATGATTCTCTGATGAGAATTAAAAACGCTCCGGTCGTGAGGAGAACGGTGATAAAATAACGGAGCATTAATCAGGTGGAATCAAGGAATAATCTTGGCGAAGGCCCATAGCCGGAGAAGGTCATGTATACCGTACGTATACACATATATATTTATATATGTATGTATGTGAGCGTGGAATAACACGATGGAAGGAAGGGTTGGGGTTGAATTGTTCGCGCAGCAATCTTGTAAAACATTATTCTAACTAAACTGTCGTAAACGGGAGGAAATGAAAAGAGCTGCTTAATAGCTTATGTATGCAAATGTTGCGACGAGGACGGCGGCGGCAGATTGGTGAGAGTGCCTCCTCCTCCTCTGAGATCGGTGGCTCCCCTCTGCTGCTAGTGAGCACCAAGAATAGAAGGAAACAGGGAGAGAGAATAGAAACGACGCCTCGTCCTTCTCGAACTATAGAGAGGGGTGGTTGATTCTGCATCTTGAAACTCGTGAATCGGTCGCCAACACTTTCGGTCACTTAGAAATGTCTGATAAAATGTTTGACCAAAGTAGGTGAAAATACAATTGCTTGGACCAAAAGTATCCCAAATGTAAGGTATTGAATTGGTACAAACGCATCATTTGCTCCCTTGCGGAAATTCACTTAGGACTTTGATCGAGCCCATCTTAGTTTTCCTTAACTTTTTATTAGGGCCCTGGTCTGGAAGCCTCATGGGCCACCTCATTCCATTCAAGCTCGTCCACTATACACATAGAATATTTCATAGTTCTAAAATGAAATTCATTAATTTCTCCAAGTATGACGGCGTATCCGGGAAAAGGAAATATTTGTTTACTCATATTGTTTTTTTACAACTGCCAAACACGCCTATAACAGTGTTCGTACTTACAAGGAACATGACTTAAGTGTCCGCCTTTGATTCTGCTGAAGTTCATTTATGTGATCAAGCATCGCAGACTATTAGATACGTTTCTTTTTATCGGCCGAAAAACAGTTCTAAGGGGAAATCACCTCTCGAAGAAAAGCGTACCACTTGATTTAATTTTGTTTTCACTACTTTTACAGTAGATTTTTTATCGCTTCACATTAGAAGAATTTTGGTTTTTGTTTCATTCAGATCGGTGGACTACTTATGGGTGAAATTGCGAAATCACCCCTCGACATGCCTTTCTTCGAGGGCTAGTTCTGCCCCCCTAAAACGTTTTTCCGCTGATAAAAAGCTACGTATCTAATGGTTTTCAATGCTTTATCCCATATATGAGTTTCAACAAAATCGAAGGCGGACATTCAAATGATGTTCTTGGCGAGAGTTCTTCCTCAGTGACTTTTGATTGTAATACGCCATTCCCTGACCTCCTGAAATGATTTTGGCCGATGGGAATATGTCGCCTACACATGGAATCGAACCTACGACCAATATGTCTTGTCCTCCAACCTGCCTGTCTTTTGCATATACCTACCTATAATAAACAAATGTTATCCCTATAAATATTTGGTGCGTCACATAAACTGTATCAATTATGTTTAATCGATGGTGGTAATTATTATGCCGCAAATTGTCTCGTAAAGCTATTTATATTGGTTTCCCCTTATAACTGCGGAGTCTGGTAGTATTGGGGAAACACCTGCTAGACAATATACACACTGAGAAAAAAGAATCGTTGAATGTGCAAAATGCTTTTTGTTGTCCCGAAATTTTGTTGTTTTAACAGTTGCTCAGACATGCTAAATAAGCAGATAGTTTAAATGTATCTTTGGTTACTGCCCAACTATACTGTTTTGTTATGCCAATCAAAAATCAAGTTGAACGTATTTAAAGACACAATTTTGTTAAATCAACTGAATTTTGGATGGATGAACGATTTTTTTTTCAGTGCAGTTATGAGCCTTGATGGCCCTTAGTCGGTTTCCGTACTCAGACCATTGTTTTAGGCAACCTATCTACCCTGTTATTCCTTAATAGGGGCCCGGTCTGGCTCTTTTATGGAAATCCGTACTAGGGAATCCACAAATAAGCCCTTGAAGGCCCCGAATTGTATTAGAGATGCTCTGTTCATTTTCCCCATGGGTTCCAGTTTGTAATATCCTACCGTGATAGCCGATCGCTCTATTCGGAAAATCGGTATCGTTATTGCAATCCCAATATCCTTCGAGCGAATACACTCGCTAGCAGAACTCTGTTTTTTGTACATCGATAGATGAGTACGAAAATTGTGCAACATCACTGTAAAATTACAGTCTTGATGTTTGCATCGTTGAGATGCAACGAAATTTTTCATTTACACTAGTTTTATAAATGAGCGACTTAAAAAATAGTTGGGGGATTTTCGTGACGAATATTTGCGACATAAAATGTAAGCAATTGAAAAATATTTATGTTCATTGCATTCCAACGATGCAAACTTCAATCTCATGTAAAATTGGGTTGATAAAGGAGGCGGGCTCGATCAGTTCGTAAACGGTTGGATCTCTATACTGCTCTCTCTGCCCTCTCATCGGTGCCCAGCTATTAGGTGTACAAATAAGTTTTAGGACACTTCAATTTTGTATCATAACAGCTATTCTAAATTAATTCAAAGGTCCCGCTCACTTATCATAGATGGCGCTTGATATGTAGTATCGAAACGTAAAGGAGTCATAAACATAACCTATAAATTCTGTAAATTAAACATGCAGACCGATAAGCTATTTATTAGACACTGCATTCGCTATGAATTCCATCAAGGAAAAAGTGTTAGGAAAGTGTGTGAATCGATATGTTCTGTTCTTGGAGACAACATTGTATCTAAAAGTACATGTGAGTATTGGTATAAGCGATTCAAAGAAGGTGATTTCGACGTTAGTGACCGTGAACGCACGGGGCCTCCTGTAAAGGTGGACGATCAGGAACTGCAAGCGTTGCTGGATGAAAACTCTTGTCAGACGGAGAAACAACTTTCGGAACAGCTTGGAGTAACTCAACAAACTGTTTCTTATCGTTTAAAAGCAATGGGTAAGATTCGAAAAGGAACAAAGTGGGTACCACACTTTCTGACTCAAGAAAATAAAAACAGCCGTCTTAACATTTTTGTGAGTCTTTACAACAAGCAACATAGAAAGTCTTTCTTGTGGAAAATTGTGACCGGCGATGAAAAGTGGATTTATTTTGATAATCCGAAACGCAAATATCATTGGGTTGACCCCGGCGAGCCGACAACATCCACGCCAAAGCGCAATGTTCATTGTAACAAAGTCATGCTGTGCATATGGTGGGATATGAAAGCGTACTGTATTATGAACTTCTCAAACTTGGTCAAACAGTTACTACCGATCGCTATTGTCATCAATTGATGCAAGTGAATCAAGAAATTGAGAAGAAACGTCCATTTTCTGGTAAAGGAAAACGTCCAGTAAAACTGCTCCATGACAACGCGCGGCCTCATGTGGGTAAACCGGTCAAGGATACGTTACTAGTGCTTGGATGGGAAGCTGTACCACACCCGGCGTATTCACCAGACTTAGCCCCATCCGATTATCATTTATTCCGGAAAATGCAGAACGATTTGTCTGACGTGCGATTCAAAACATTTGAAGAAGTGGAAAAATGGGTCGCTAAATTTCTCACCTCGCAAGACGAAAGTTTCTTTGCGAAAGGCATCCGCGAGTTACCTGAGAGATGGCTGAAGGTCATTCAGTGCGATGGAGATTACTTCGATGAATAACTGTGTTTTACTTCTTTTTTAATAAATCTTGAATTTTTTGAAAACTGTCCTAAAACTTATTTGTACACCTAATATTAATATTCACCGTCGACAGAATCGCCGATGGTTGGAGTTACCTTAGCGATTCCAGCAGGTTTAGGGGTAATACAATCAGAAGGCCCAAAAAGATCGGCTTTTCAAGAATTTTCTTGAGAAGACCTTTGAATCTATTAACGTAAAAATTTGTACACATATTATGGTAACTTTTAACTGTATTTTAACATTTTTATTTGTAAAAATATGTATTTTGAAAGCTGCTATAGCTGATCGCCGGAAGCACCTCTGAAAAAGGCGTCTTGCAGTGAGCACGATGTTTCTGGACTGGACCATCTAAAATGAAAAAAAAAAAAAAAAACCAAAAATATTTCGTTAATATAATGGATTATCTTGTAATTGATCGAAGGAATAAGCGAAATAATATTTTTTTACGAAACCACGGTTTCTAAATAAAATCTATTTTTGACAAAAATTAGGCCTTAAATTGTTTATAATATGGAAAATATTTATCGGTGAGAAAAAACTTTTCGGTGAGACATTAAAAACACAGTTTTGAGAAAAACGCGTTCAAAGTTTCAACAGCACTTTTAAACGGTCTGACACTTCGTTACAAATGTGTGTACTTAAATATATGTAGATTATGAAAATCAAATAAATAAAAAATTGATTTTTCGAAATTTTTAACTGTATATAACCTTAAGATCACCCGATAACAATCGTCGCTTCGTTCCATACGTCGATCAAGCGCCTCTCGCAATTTCATTATAATTCGTAATCATTTTTTCGCGACAAAATACATTGTCGAGTGGCTCCAATGTACAGTTTTATATTCGGTATTGGGTAGTGTTATTTGCCCCTCTCGGCCGAGGGGAAGATTCATAAACTTTCACCCGATTCCTCAAACAAATTATAAGAATACACAGTTTGCGTTGCAATAATAGAGGCTATAAATTCATAATTTGATTGACGAAAGGGTGTCGGATCTTTGTCGATCATCCTTCGTATATTTGCCTCTGCGACCCCCGCTTTCGCTCGTTTTTCCTTATCTTCATCGTGTTTCACTTTCATCGCTGTGCTCGCTGCGGCAGTTCGTCACCTCGCGAGATCCACCCTTATTTACTCAATCTGTATCTCATAACCGGGAAAGGGAGGGTGAAATATAATCGTACACGATACGGAAAGTGTCCCCGGTTATTGCAACACGGGCGAGCCCCCGCGAACGTAATTAAACTCGAGCCTCTGCGGAAACATCCCCCCACCCTTAACCACTTCTCCCTTGTCTTATGATGGGGCTGCACGCCGCGGGGACGAAGACGAGGGAAGACGAACTCGCGTCGAAGCAGTATGTCTCTCTCTCTCTCTCTCACCTCCTCGATCCGACTTCTTGATCCAATTAACGTCGCAAAATTATCCCCGTGGTCTACTCTCCGTTAAATCCCCGTGAGCTTGGAGCTTTCGTCCTGGCAAATTCTCTCTCTCTCTCTCTCACTTTCTTTCTGTGGTAGCCCGTGCAAATCTTCTCACCGTTGCGTATACGTACGTACCCATATATTTGTGTACAGACCAAAGGAATCTTCAAAGTCGCCGGCGTCTCCGACTCGACAAATTTGCATAATAAATAATCAAACAATTTCCTTTGACATTTAAATCGACGGGTGCGCGTAACGAGAGATGCAAATAATTACGGCGGAAAAGAAACAACGAGAGATATAGAGAGACTTCTGTCGTTATTCACATCGAAATTGACTTGCCTGTAATTTTCTTCGACACCGATCAAGTCGCCCGGATAATTAGACTAATTGTTGAGCCCCGATCGTCGTCTTCCGGCATAGAAATTTCTTAGAGGTAGCCTGATCAGGATCAGGCCCCGAGCGGGGTGTGATACGGGTAACACCTATTACGGCCATCCTGATCCGGCCCCGATCCAGCCGGAAGTATTTAGACCCTAATTCAGGCAATACTAAAATGGCCCTACTAAAGGATCCTATTAAAGCTTTCTTCGATAGGTCCCTACCAAGGCTTGCCCTGATAGGCCCCACTAATGCTTTCCATGATAAGGCTTACTAAGGCTTTCCCTAATGAGGCCCTACTAAGGCTTCCCCTGATACGGCCCTAGCAGGCTTTCCCAGGTGAGGCCATAATAGGCTTGCCCTATAACTGCCTCAGCAGTCGATAGATGCACATAACCTCTTATTCTCCACATGGAAACTTCGATTTGACAGCATCGTAGCTTCGGAGTTTCGATGTATTCTTGAATTCTATAAAAACAGGTATTATGGTATATTCGAATGTTTTTAAATTCATGAATAATAAAGAAACGTATTCAAAATTCGTTCCGAAAATGAATACAGAATCCCACTAGATTCAGTATTCATTCCGAAAATGAATAATGAATCCAACTCAATACAGTATCCATTCCGAAAATGAATAATGAATCCTACTGAATTCACTATTCATTTCAACATACGTAATGAATCGAACCCGATTCAGTGTTCATTCCGTATTCGGATATCATCAAATTGAATAATCTGGAAAAATGGACAATGGAAATGGGACAAATAAAATGTTCCATTTCTACCCCCATTTCTTCAGTTACTACATACTAACAGCGCGATTTCCCTTTGGTAAATATAATGTAATCGCACGTTAATGTTTCAATAGAATAAACATGTCATCTGTCAATTTTTCCAGATTATTCAATTTGATGATATCCGAATACGGAATGAATACTGAATCGAATTGGATCCATTACTTATGTTAAAATTAATACTGAATTCAGTTGGATTCATTGTTCATTTTGAAATGAATACTGAATCCAACTGAATTCATTATTTATTCTCGGAACGAATACTGAATCGAGGTGGATTCATTATCGAAAAAAAAATGAATATCCATCTGGCATGTATTTGGTATTATTTTCCTACTCGAATACTTTTACTATACCCATCTCTGACTGTCACGACCAAAAACGTTACGCAACTCGGATGCGTGTTAGAAGATTTCGGCAGCTTTGTAAGGCGGAGAGAGAGAGAGAGGAATTATATATACATACATATATATATATACATATACAGGGTGTCCCAGAACTCAAAGTTAAGCCGACACGGGGTGACAGGATTGATTGTAACCATTATGAGAAAAATCAGAAAAAAAAATAAAGCAAAAAAAAATAAAGCAGGGCCTTTCAAAGTAGACAAATTTTGAAAATTTTAAATTCATAGTTTAACAAATAGTCTTAATTCTAGGAAACTTGGAATTGTTTGGGTTTGTTTGGGTTTGTTTCACAATAACCGAAAAATGGTTACAGTTTGACCAAATTTCTAGGTTTTTCTTAAATGCCCATAATTTTCAAACTGCATGGGATAGATTTTTTTTCTGATTTTTCTCATGATGGTTACAATCAATCCTGTCACCCCGTGTCGGCTTAACGTTGAGTTCTGGGACACCCTGTATATATATATATATATATATATATATATATATATATATATATATATAATGTTAAGTTTGAACAATCTATAGCACGTTATTCGATAAACCTCTTTAATTATCACAATGATATCAACTAATTGATATACTTTATGTGATACACTAAATAATTATACGAATTCATTTGGTCTCTTATGTCATATCTGTGACCAAGATGTTACAAGCCCTCGGTAGCATAGGGGCAGCGTGCGTAGCTATATGTAGATAGGTACTAGATTCGATTCCCATATAGGCGAAACATTTTCTTCAAACAAAAACATTTCAGCACACCAAGGAATGACGAATTATGATACAAAATCATTATAGTAGTACCCTAAATTAAGTGGTTCATTTCATTTTGGATTTTTGAAATATTTTATGCATATAGGATACTAGGATTTACCGTGTATATTGTAGGCAAATAAAGATTTATTCGAATCGAATATTTATTTATTCGATTTGAATATATTTAATATTCAAAAAGCATAGCTGATACAAATAAGATCATTGTAGGCTGGAGACATGGAAAAAACATATTGGATTTAAAAAGGTTCTATTTAAATTGAATATTTCTTTCCGATCAGGCAACCTGATACGAGCCTCATCAGGCAACCAGCTGCCCATATGTGACACAACGTTACATTTCCTAGTAGGGCCCTTTCCGGCTACCTCATTAGTGCCCTACTAGGACAGCCAGACGACCTGACAGGTCCTGATTTCGGCCCCATCAAAATTTCTACGCAGGTTCTCCCGGTTGCGCTGTTCTTCCAAGAGGACAAGAGTATCCCATCAACGTACTCGAACTACCTCAACTCCTCAGACTCTCTGCACATTCCTGTATACTATTTGTATTTTCTACAAACAGGCAGAGCAATGTAGGTATATGTGATCACGGTAGACTTTGGAAACAGCCTCGACGCTCCAAAGGGATGAAGTTTTCTTTTTTCACCCGAGTTTTCCACAAGCTCCTTTCGTTTTTCGGTCCCCTCTCCGTTTTCGTCTCGTAGCGCGTCGGTATGTGTCCTGCGGCGATGTACAATTGAATCCTGATCCGCGTGTACGGGTCCGCCGAGTAGACGATTCTTATGTATGAAATTCACTCGTGCAGATGGTAAAGTTCGGCAATGGTGATCGCGACGGACGCGTAAGCTTCGACTCCCGCAATACCGTGATACGGTCAACTGTATTATCCGGAGGGGCCCACACGAATATCTTCGTTATTGTCCATAGTTTAGGAATCTCCGGTGGTATTGCTCGATTCCTGGGCAATCGTTTGTTCGGGCGTCTCCTAAATGCGCGCCCGGTGCCGTCGTCGCAGTGTGGCGGGTCAAGAGAGCCAGAGAGAGAGAGAGAGAGAGAGTTCTTGATGGCGTTTGAGGGGAGTGTATTGGCAGGGTGCATCATTCTGGTCGGGGTCGCAAGTGAAGGGCGAGAGTTGTAAGGACCATGCTTGTATATTATAGATAGAGAAAGGGGGATGAGGATATATAGTGGCGATATAGGGTAGTCCAGCAGGCATCGTTATGCAAAAGAGATGGTCAGTTCGGTAATCCTGGCTTCCTCCTAGCCGGGCGTGACCAAAGGTCACCGCATTCCGGACATCTTGCGTGGTCGTTTCCCGCGGGAGATCCTCGACGATCCTCCTCGTCGTGGCAGCACTCTCGACTACCACTGGCAACTCACACACACAGCCCATATATACAACAGTTGTATACTACCGATGGACAGAAACGGCGGTAAAAAAAAACAAGAAAGACGCCGCTCCCTGAACTTTCTCTGTATCGCAGAGGCGACATTTCTATCTGCCTCTTTCTCTCGTTCCCGCAGCCTCCGGCAAAATCTGATTGATGTTCCGTGTTATTGAAAACAATAATATCCACGAGCCACCCGCGCGCAATAAACTGCCCACACGGTTCTCCCCCATGTATCCTGCCCCCGAGTCAGAATTTCGTGCTCGATCCTCATACGGCTATATACGCCTTACGTGAACGACCATATTCTTTTTCCTCATCCTCCACGGTTGCGTATACTTTGACCGCTGTACCGGTATCTCCTTTTTGCCTAACTCGCTCCGGGAGATCGAGTCAATGTTTGCTCGCACTCGCGGGTAATGAGTGTGGGATCTGGGTCGAAAAGATCCGTCATGTTACGCACAAGGCCCGTATAACGCCTGTACGGACTTTGAATACGGTGGCTTCCGTTTGCCTCGGGTCGTGAATTTTGCAAAAAAGAAACTGCTTTCTCCGCTATTGGAGACTTTGCGAGGAGCTTTTTTTGTTTGTTGAAGAAGTCTAACATAGTAGCTGCCTGGATAGGCGTATCTTGAGTCGTCGGTAGCCAAGCAAAATGAGTTGTTCCTCTTATAATAATGTAGATCAACATTCCTTGAAAGTTGTGTGGCAAGCACTCGAACGAGCTGTCGTCTCACACTTGATACTTCACGACTTCCGGTTACTTGCAGTGACCCCCTGGGGTGTTACACACAGCTACTCGTTTCCCACACTGAAAAAAAAATCATTGATCCAATATCATTGGTGTTATTGAATGAAATTTCGTTGATTCAATTGTAAAATTGTTGATGTAAATAATCGGATTTAGTAGTCCAAGCAAAACGCTATTGACTTTAATAACATGATAAAATTAAAAGTTTTTTTTTTTCATTCAAAAGATATATTGTTAGCTGAGAAAAATATTTTATTGAAACTATCTAAAAAATTATCGCGAATAAATTATATAATTTTGAATGCATTTCCTGCAACGAACAAAAAAAGTGTTTCAATTCGTAAGCTGAATATTGTTGATTCGAGTACACAAGAAGAATTGAATTTCGCTCGTTCGATTCGAAAAAAAAATCCATTGAGTAAATATGTTATTTCATTTTTTTCACCATATTCGATATTGATTTCCAAGTACATTATTCGTTACAATATTAATATTTTATTTTCATTGAAAAATATCAAGCAAACGTCTGAATTGGTTAAAAAATTATGCGAAAATAAAATTTGTTTCTTGCGCATTTGGTTGAAAAAATTCAACCAAATCATGGCCGAGACCCACCGAAATTATAGGTGTGACGAAACCCGTAGTTCTTGGAGTAACCGCTAGAAGCCGCACGCGCGCTCGTTTCTCGTAAGCGCAGCGCGAACCGAAAATCTACTTAAACGCCGGAGAAACTCTAAAGAGTATCGTTTCTTGGCCCGTGGCTAAGATCAAAGTGTAGTATCTGTTCTTATCAGTTGAATATCCGATATTCTCTCCACTATTATCGTGGATGATCATTCTAATGCTCACTTTTTATTTAAAATTTAAAACAAATTGAAAAACTTAGGTCCCAAGGCATATTCGTTTCAATGCAGTAAAAAAAAATTAATTCTATTGATTATACTTTTGTACGAAATAAAAAATGTTTGTAGCAACCGCTTAATTATTTCATCCATACATCTACGGATTGTGTATGGAATGATTTCAATAGAATATAATTTTATTCGAAAGATAATGTATATATTCAGAGAACAGAAGAGCTTTTTTCAAATAAAATAATATGTTATTTAAATCAATCACATTTTCCAATATTTTATAGTATTGTAACAATCTCATATATCGGTGGTTCTCCGCAGCAACACAATTATTTGAATCAACCAATATATTTTTTTGATTTAATTGGTTTTTTCCCCAATGTAGCGCGTCACGGCCTCAACGCAAGCGCCTACAGTGTCACTGAGTATTATTCTGTTACGGAAATACACCAAAACTTTCTCCCGCTCAGCATCATTTTTGATGCACCGTATCTTAAATCTTGACGCGCCGACAGAGCCACTGAATTCGAAGTCAATAACGTTAGTGGCCGTCGGGAAAAAAAGTATTTCAAGAAAGATCGTAACAAGGCGAAGGCTTTCGATCGTCAGGTATAGCCATTTCGCTCCAGTCTCGTTGCGGATACCGTGGCTTTTTCCGGCTTAGCGTAAGTGCGCGAGCGGCAACATTTGAGTCAACGACATGTGCTATTGCTCTCTTTTCTCTCCGCCTCGTGTTCGACGGGAGGGCGCGGAAGACCTTCGCTCGTAAAACGACTGGGAACGATGATGACCCCAGGGCTGCTTAGCACACTAGCCCTTACGCACGTATCCGCGTGTGTGTACATGTGCGACCCAAATATCGTCGTAATGTCTGTCCATCTCGCCAACATAGTGTATACGCCCTATAACCGAGTCTAGACTCACATTTACCTCGATACATGTATCGACTTTATGTTTACCTTAACGTCCATCTGCATCTTCCCCTCGCGATGTTTTATCGATATACCGGCACGTGAAAAAGGGCCCGAAAAAATCGAACAAATATACATGTACATGTACGCGTTGGCGCAGCCGGCAAAAGGGTGGTAAAGCGTATGGAGAGAAGAAAAAGCGAGCAATGCTTCGGTGGTCAAGTAGGAGAGGCTCTCTCGGCTTATCGCATCTCTCGCATCGTATCGCGTCTTGGATGAATCATTTATCGAAGCCATAACCCCGCTGCCTTCGTTCGATCCACCGCGGGACGGTCAGTTTTATGCCCGAGCAGTAGAATTTGATCAAACTTCGTTTTGCGGCCACTCGGGGAGCAATAAGAGGGTATGATCGGAGGCGGGAAAGGACGAGAGGCCGAAAACACACCGTATTCGCGTTTTCACCGTACAGCTCGTTCTCTCTCGCTCTCTTTCTTTCCGTAAGCGCTTTTGCCCCTAAAACTCTAGCCCCGAAGGGCTCGTACCGTCCGTTCGCTAATGAATCAGCCGAGAGACACTCCGCTTCCGATCCGGTCTATCTCGCCGTACCTCTCTCCTCTTCTATCTCATTTATAAATATATCTATACACGCTTGCACAAGGGTACATGCACGCGCCGTTTTCACGACTTACACACACACATCGAATAACTGCCGATTGTTCCGCGATTAGAGCCGGTAATTGCTCCTACGTGATTTCTAATTCCGCACTATCGAATTTCGGAGATCTCTCGGTGTGTATATTACACTATCTCTCTTGGGCACCCCCCCCCCCCCCCTCCCTGAACTCGAGAGCAATATGCCGATCGTGGCGTACGCGTTCTAACTTATTATTCTGCAAAAGCTCACGTAATCGCTATAATACATCCTACCTTGTACTATTCAACGGGCAAGACTTGGGTTGAGTTTGATATTTCTATATTTGTAAAATTTGTCTGGGAAAACGGGCTAAAAACGTTTCGTGCAACACGCTTGTCTACGGTTTACCAAAATGTTTTGGGAAAATATCAATCTTGGGAAAGCTCTTTGTGGGAGTTGAATAACCGAGATGAACCTCTGTGTACCAATAATTAACTAACGATAAAATTAGGGTTTCTCTAATTACGTGCTACGTTGTTAATCTTGATGATTGTGACTTGGTATTTGAATCTTTGTGGAATAGCCCTCTGTTCGCCTTTACCGTTATTCCAGGTTCGATTCCTATCTCGGCGATCACTGTCGTCCAATATCCATAAGTCGAATATCCATAAGTACGAATATCCAAAAGTACGAATATCCATAAGTACGAATATCCACAAGTCGAATATCCATAAGTCGAATATCCATAAGTACGAATATCCATAAGTACGGATATTCATAAGTACGAATATCTATAAGTACGAATATCCATAAGTACGAATATCCATAAGTACGAATATCCACAAGTCGAATATCCATAAGTACGAATATCCACAAGTCGAATATCCATAAGTCGAATATCCATAAGTACGAATATCCGTAAGTACGAATATCCATAAGTACGGATATTCATAAGTACGAATATCTATAAGTACGAATATCCATAAGTACGAATATCCATAAGTCGAATATCCATAAGTCGAATATCCGTAAGTCGAATATCCATAAGTACGAATATCCTTAAGTACGGTAATTCATAAGTGCGAATATTCATAAGTACGAATATCCGTAAGTCGAATATCCATGAGTCGAATATCCGTAAGTACGAATATCCATAAGTACGGATATTCATAAGTACGAATATCCATAAGTCGAATATCCATAAGTCGAATATCCATAAGTACGAATATCCATAAGTATGAATATCCAGAAGTACGAATATCCATAAGTACGAATATCCATAAGTACGAATATCCATAACTCGAATATCCATAAGTCGAATATCCACAAGTCGAATATCCATAAGTCGAATATCCATAAGTACGAATATCCTTAAGTACGGTAATTCATAAGTGCGAATATCCATAAGTACGAATATCCGTAAGTCGAATATCCATAAGTCGAATATCCGTAAGTACGAATATCCATAAGTACGGATATTCATAAGTACGAATATCCATAAGTCGAATATCCATAAGTCGAATATCCATAAGTACGAATATCCATAAGTATGAATATCCAGAAGTACGAATATCCATAAGTACGAATATCCATAAGTACGAATATCCATAACTCGAATATCCATAAGTCGAATATCCACAAGTCGAATATCCATAAGTCGAATATCCATAACTGCGGATATTCATAAGTACGAATATCCATAAGTCGAATATCCATAACTACGAATATCCATAAGTACGAATATCCATAAGTACGAATATCCATAAGTACGAATATCCATAAACACGAATATTCATAAGTACAAATATCCATAAGTCAAATATCCACAAGTCGAATATCCAATCGCTGCTTATCGAAATCAATCACGAACTACAAGGCCATCTATAAATTCTTGTTTCCTTGTTCATTCGTTTGTGCTCGTTTGTTTCTTTATCGATCTTCGTTATGTTCGTTTATTATAATTGTAACTTGCTACGAAGCGTGATGCCCATCAGACTAAATCCTACCCCAAACTCCAAGCCGTGTTTCCGCGAACGATTCGTCGAAATCGATTCAGAAGTTTTCGAACTATGAACGAACAAGCATACGAGCCCTGAAGTTTTCACTCATAGATATATAAAACTAACATTGCATTCCTTAAATCGATAAACGCGTTCTAATTTGCGTGTCAATTAATAATGACCAGCTGGCTCATCGATCCATCTTTAACTCTCGTAACTATATGACCCTACTGTACACGGTTCCCTATGAATATTGATATGCACACCGGGTATATACCGGTCGTGGAACGCGAGGATTTGTCGATGCGAGTTTTCCGCGAACGTGTCTAGTCTCGGGGAAATAATTCATTCGTGACGGTGGCCCTATGTTTCCCGCGTATGTTCAGTAACATGAGTATGCGTGTGTGTGTATATATATATATATATATAGTTGCAACAAGCAGAGCGGAACATCGCGAATACTGTATACGTATATAGCTCTTTGATGCAGGACCATTAGCGTCATGGCCGTTTAACCACGCGCGTCCGTACTAACGAGTCGCACGCGACACGCGCCCGCAAGCGCCCTCTACATTCTGCATGAAGCCTCAGAGCTCGATCTCTCTCCCTCTCTCTCTCTCTCTCTCTTTCTCACTCTGTTGAACTTACGATATTGGCGTTCTTAACTCAACGGCCTCTCTTTCTGGCAGATATTTAAGGAAAAATTCAAAGACTCCGCGATCTCGCGAGCGACGTTATATTATCGAGCCCGTCTTGTGAGTCACGATCGAACGGGTTCCATTCCGTTCGCGTGTTACTCGTAGGCATATAAATATATATACAGCACTGTACAACATACTTGGGATCGGTAAAATACTCTCTAATAAAAGCCAAACGCAATTAAGTACGCGCGCGTGAGAATCTCGCGAATTCGTACATCATCCGGTTGTATCGAGGCTCACGCGAATGAAACAATATTTATTTTCGACAAATCGAACGTATTTGACGAACGTTATTGTATTGTTCTATCAACTTATCGCGTTAATCGTATATTTGTTGTATTGTGAGTGTTTGACGATAGTATCAAAATGATAACGGTATAGTTATAATTTGAGTACGATAGGGTTGCAATTTTTCGATATCGATATTAGTTTTCGAGATATCGAATTTTTAAATGATTTTTTTTGTAGATAATATAGTAAATCTATCGAATTACACACACACACACACACACACACACACACACACACACACACACACACACACACACACACACACACACACACACACACACACACACACACACACACACACACACACACACACACACACACACACACACACACACACACACACACACACACACACGCACGCACGCACGCACGCACGCACGCACGCACACACACACACACACACACACACACACACACACACACACACACACACACACACACACACACACACACACACACACACACACACACACACACACACACACACACACACACACACACACACACACACACACACACACACACACACACACACACACACACACACACACACACACACACACACACACACACACACACACACACACACACACACACACACACACACACACGTATGTCCCGAATATTCATTCATCTAAACATATACAGCGGCGTGCAAAAGTTTCGGGCCAACCTTTTTTTCTCAGTTGTTCGATAAAATATTCAATGGCTGAACCTCTCCATCATTTCAAATATTTGAGGGAGGTATGATATGCATAACAGCGTGGTATATTATTATGTTTGTATAGTGTATGGTTTGTGTACAGCGTCGAACGCGTTCGGTCAGTGTGCAAAAATATTGAGCCGCTGTCTCACCTTCTCCAGCCACACGGTTTGTTTACGTTTCCTTCCGCGCTTTCTTTCGCGTTAGTTCGAAACATAAATAACCATGAAAAAATCAGTTCTATTTCTGCCGCAATGGCGAAACGCACAAAAATTGAGGTCCGCGAAGGTGTGTTAAAACTATTTGAAAAATGAAAGAGTTCTCGTAATATTGCAAATACTCTATCTATTGGGAAAAGCACAGTAAACCGTATTATTGCGAAATATAAATCAATAAATTCGTTGTCTGATAAAAATCGAAGCGGTAGACCACGAAAAACTTTAAAACGCGTGGACAAAATCATTAAAAGAAAGTGCGTATAGATCCGCGAAAAACTGCAGCTATAATTTCGGGAGAATTACGAAGTAAAAATCTTGCTGATATCAGTCGGAGTACTGTATCCCGACGTCTCAAGGCTGTGGGATTGATTGGGCGCGTCGGTGTAAAGAAACCACTCATTAGCACAAAGAATAAGAACGCTAGATTGAATTTTGCCAAAAAATATCAACATTGGACAGTATCGAATTTGCGGAAAGTTCTTTTTTCCGACGAATCCAAATTACAATTGTTCGGAATTGATGGTCGCAAGTACGTAAGACGTCCAGCAGGTACCAGATACGATGTACGATATCAAATTCCAACTGTAAAACACAGTGGCGGAAATGTTAAAGTTTGGGGAGCATTTTCTGACAACGGTATTGGTCCGCTAATAGAAATCCAAGGCAATATGGATGCTATAATATATCGAAATATATTGCAAGACCATATGCTCCCATTTGCGAAGAAAAATATGCCGAATGGGTGGATGTTTCAACACGACAATGATCCCAAACATGCTTTGCGTCTTGTGAAGAATTTCCTTGAAAGCCGAAAAGTGCGCCTTCTCGACTGGCCCTCGCAGTCACCGGATTTAAATCCGATTGAACATTTGTGACAAGAGCTCAAGATTCGCGTTGAAACGAAAAATCACTCCAACAAGACGGAATTATGGGATCATTTGCAATATGAGTGGGAAAATGTGCCACAAGATCGCATCTTGCAATTAATTGCGTCTATACCCCGACGATGTGCTGCTGTAATCGCTGCTAAGGGCATGGCAACGAAGT
Source organism: Ophion obscuratus (assembly GCA_964007375.1). Classification (NCBI taxonomy): domain Eukaryota; kingdom Metazoa; phylum Arthropoda; class Insecta; order Hymenoptera; family Ichneumonidae; genus Ophion; species Ophion obscuratus. The sequence continues at coordinate 21,957,094 of OZ023321.1, read as the reverse complement.
ATTGACTCTAGAGAGAAAACTAAACCATGTTTTCTTATTTTTATAACGTTTTGTTTTTTGTTTTCATACGCAATAGTATATGGCCCAATACTTTTGCACAGTCATTAAATAAAAACTGTTGGATAATTAATTGTTGAAGAGTGATATTACTGTTTATACCACATTTTTTTAAATATCAAGCATCTCAACGCTAATTATAAGTGTTATCACTCGTTTGTATATCCCGTACCATCGTTTTTCTATGGAATATCCACGAAAAATAGGGTGGCCCGAAACTTTTGCACGCTACTGTATATCTCAGCCACATATATCCCAGATATTCATTCATTTAGACACTATATTTTTGTCTTAGGGGGCTCCGCCCCTCCACCCCCATGAGAGGCTCAGCCTCTTGACTCTGCTGGGGTGTTTAACCCCTCAGCAGAAACTTTGACCAAAAATACGTTCCAATAAGTATTTTTTAAAAATAAAAAATTCAAAAATTCGATATCTCAAAAACTAATATCGATATTGAAAAACTGTATTCTTCACTTTCGATTTGTCTCGAGATACACAAGAATCCGTCATTAAATCGCGTTGCCACGGTTATCGTAGAATCCCCGATAGGGTCATTATAATGGAATATTTTGGCCTATTCTCGTGTGACGTTTGCCAATATTCGATCAATTATTCGGGTCAACCACTTTCTTATGATAGGTATACGTATCTCAGTGTATGAATGCATCTTAGATATAAATTTGGTATATTAATGGTACAGTAAATATACATGTATATATGTGGGTCTGTGTGTGTATGTAGGGAGCTCGCACATTTTTTCCACATCGCGCTCCCGGAATTTTTCCTCCCTCCTTTTGCTCCGGGAGTACTTATTCTCCGGAGAAACGTTATTAAAGATTCAGGGATTCCTATTGTACCCGGAGAAAGGCTCATAAACCGAATGGCGCGCCCGGTGCCGGACGATTCTTTAATTTGTTTAAGCGATGCGACAGCTTCGCTAAGAGAGAGAGCGAGAGAGAGAAATGGCGAACAAGAAAGAAAAATGTACCTTGGCGGCTGCGTGTGTGTGTGTGTGTGTGTACAAGTAGCAACGCAAAATGTGAAAAAAGAAGGCAGGCAAGGGCCCGATCTACTTTTCTCGCCTCCAAGAAGCTTTTGCAACGACTCGCCAGTAGATGCTCGCGCGCCGCCACTGTGCGACATAAAAACACCGTAAAAACTTCCTTCTCCATAACTCGAAGCTTTATACCTCATCCCTCGCGCGCGTTCTCTCTCCACTCATCTCTCCGAACTTACTTCTCTTTTCGCCGTTTTATTTATCGATCGAGGCGAGGAGAGAATCTTGCCTGATACACGCGCTTATTTCGTATATCCTCACCATCTTCGGACTCTCGAGTCACGCTTGTCAGGACATCACCGAAATTGGCACCGTTGCAATGAAAATCTATTTTCTTGGAAGAAACGAATTTTCTTCCGGCCAAATTTCCAGCAACGCGGGGACTATCAATTTTTAAGGATGTACAAAAAAGATGGTAATTATGCAGTATGAGGACTTTTCCAAAAAACGACGGGAATTATTTTTTTTCACCGTCAACTTGTTTATTCCATTATATTGAGTGATATTCTGTCGGGGAAGGCTGACATTTCCCATTAATTCCATAAGTTACGGGGTTTCGAAGTTCGCGGAAACACGTGATAAAATAGGGAATTTTAAAATATTTCAACGCCTATATTGGGGAGTTTGTTTGGGTTTGTTTGGGTTGGCCCTTAGGAAACACGTAGCTGCTTAGCGACAACAAACAAGAGGCGTCGAAATATTACATGTTTCTGAAAACTTCAAAACCCCATAACGTATGAAGTTAATGGGAAATGTCAGCCTCCCCCAACGGAATATCACTTATTATAATGGAATAAACAACATTATGGTGAAAAAAAAATTCTCGTCGTTTTTCCGAAATGTTCTTATACTGTATAATTGCCAAAAAGATTTTAGATGGAAATAAATTAATGGAAATATATGGAAGAGTTTCGTTGCATCACGGGGATGTGAACTTCAAGGCAATTTCCTTCGTTTTTGACAGTCTCGAGTCGTTGGGCGCCTTCCTAAATTTGACACATGTACCGTATTCAACTGCCTGGATCAAATATGGTTCTGCCCAAACTTTCGAAACGTACATATCCGTGGAGGTAAGTTCGATTTGTCGAGAAAAAAAATGTAAGCACGATCGATCAGACGTTATCGTTCAATCGATCGCGATTGACTCAGCGCTTCGCGAAGCTTACCAGATGCAAGAATTCACGGACCGCGATTACATTGCCTCGTCAGCGCTATATGAAAAAAGGGAAGGAGCGATATATATATATAAACCGAATGCGATCGTAGCCACGTGTGTGTCATTGAGCGCGTAGCACCACCCAAGGCAGGCTGTATCGGGCTCGATGCATAATGAGAAGCCAAGAAAGAGAGCGAGAAAAGGGAAAAGAGTCAAAGGATCGTTTGACGTACCGAGAGTAATTGGTACAAATCCATCATATCGTTCGCGCAGAGGCCACCCCTTAAGTAGTTGTACCACCGCTATACACAACCATGCTTATATACAAACGTGTACCGTAAAACATCTCTCGTTGAATAATACCTCGAATGGACTGCATCTGTCTTGGCGAGTTTCTTGCCTTCCCTCGGATATATAGACAGCCGCTAAACTTTTTTCCCCTCATATCCGAACGGAGTCGTATCCATTCTTGATGCGACGTACTTCTCGACGATCCAGGACAAGACGAGAGAAAACTTCTCCGAGTTTCTTTTCGAGCTTCGACGGTATTCGATCATTTTCTATTTTTAAAGCGAACCCGAGTCAAAAAATAAGTAATGCTGGTCGTCTTGATTTTGTCGTTTTCTAAGCCTAAAGTTGTTTGATTCGGTTCGAGTTTTTTTTTTTTTTTAATATACAAAAGACCAGGTCTCGCCTTCGTTTGGATCTGGTAGCTGCTGAATATCGAAATTATTGGACACGTATGTTTATGTATACATAAGTCACGATTCGCCAAAAAAAGTCGAAATAGCATCCAAAATACTTAAATCAGCATTATGGAAGAAGAAAATTAAATCCAACGGGGAGAAACTAATATTCCGTTTGTAGGGAAGTGCCCAGATCCTATCCAATCCCTATAGGGATTTGATAGAAATCCCGCACGTAGGCAGTCCACATTGGAATCCAAGTGTTTTTCGCGCGATTTCCCGATTGTCGTTTGGGATTTTTTTTAAATTCGAACTGCTCTAAGCGGAATTTGTTGAATGTCCCAAAAAATATCCTTTGGGGATATTGTGTTCAAATTTGTTGGGGAGTCCCAAGATGCACGCACTTCGCCATAGAAATTTGTTTGGGACACCGCACATAGGAAGTCCTCATTGGGATCCAATTGAATTCCGTTGATAGATGAACGCCGTTGGAGAATTGTTACCACGTTAGAATCGAAAATATGTGAAAGCTCGTGAGAAAAAAACTCGACATGATGAAACATAACCTCCCGAGTCGAAATTTAAACCCTCCTTTGAATGCTCGAGAACCTATTTCCTTTGTAACGCACAGACCGCCGCCCTCCTTTGACTCCCCTTGAACCTATATGGAGAAATTTGCACCGTTGGCGACCCTCCTTTAGCCCTACTGAACCTTCTATTCAACCTCCTGAGCCTCCTTTAGGCCTATGGGCTCGGCTTGCGTGAACCTACACAACCTCGTTTTGGCCTAAAGTCCTATCTGTACCCTACAGAACCTCCTTTGAATCCAAAGCAGAAGGAAAATGAAAGATTGGATCCAAAGGAGGTTCTGTAGGGTCAAGCTATATCTGAAAAATAAATTATATGTGTAAATTAAAAATATGATGTTTGATTATTTATTATAAGATTGATTTATTAATTCGAAACATATACATACATTGCCACAACTATAAATTATTTCGTGTAACTTAAAAAAACGTTATATTAAACGTATACTATATATGCACTATAGTATAGTACAAATATAGTATACGTTAGTAGTCCAGTAAAGTACGCTGGTACTACATTTGTTTGTGTGTTTTCAAGTTTATTTCATTATTATAAATAAATGATATATAGTTTATCTGAAAATATTTTTTAATTATAATTATCCCTTCTTTGGAATATCGGTTAACTGCGGATGGGAGAGAAGGGGGGAGCGGAGGGCAGCATATTGAAGTAGGCTTAAAGGAGGGTTAGTAGGGTCAGAAGAGGTTTAAAGGAGGGCTAGGAGGCTCTGCGAGCCACCGGTGAAAGGAGTCAAAGGAGAGTTAGTAGGGCGAAAGGAGGTTTAAAAGAGGGTCTGTAGGTTTGCGTAAGCATTAAATCAGGCTCACTAGGGTTTAAAGGAGGTTCAGATGAACCTACTAAGCCTCCTTTGAGTGAAAAAGTCCAATTTCTGCCACTTTTGGAGGGTCAGTAGGTTCTGATATACATGTTTTTGAGATTTCCATTTGAACCTCTTGAACCCCCATTGAATGACAAATTGGGATCGAAAGGAGGTTTAAAGGAGGGTCTAAATTTCGACTCGGGCTGCACGCTTCGTGAGTGTTTGGTGAATTAACGTAACGGTACCAATGCTCGGACGGTTCCCACTGTTCGGACAGTAGTTCGAATATTTCACTATATTAGCTATATAATTGATAGGTAACAAAAAGTGACGCTTGCCTTCTATTCAGCCTTCAATTGTTCATTGATTATTGGAAAATTGAACGCTAATAATGAATTTTAGTAGTAAAATTGACGAGTTATGTTAACGAGTCCGCGTCAGTCATGTCATGAATGCACTTTTCTAAACCGAAGAGCTGAGGAGTTATGATAATTTGTGATAGCAATGGAGGTCTATTTTTTTTATCGATTTCCAGACTAGACTTATGATCAATCGAAAGCGAATCGAACCGACTTTTCGACACCGTCGTTACATTTTGGTTTGTATAAGCTTTCATATAATAAATTCAGCTCCTCATTCATTGGGACATCTATCCCACGTCTGTACCACGGTCGAATCTCGTGTCCGATTACTGGTACGAGAGAACGTGGCCGCAGAGACCGAATCGCCGGACGCCAAGCGTTGACAGTTCCTTTCGCTGTGTACCTCGCGATAAATGATTTAAGCTTAGTTTGTGATTTTGAAAAAAGAAGTGAAGAAAAAGATAAAATCAACTGGTAAGTACATGTGTCCCATATTTAGATAATATAATAGGCAATATAACTAGTCGCGACGCAAACAAAGTTTGTGATTATGTCGTTACAGGGACGTGTCCCATAATTGGGACAAGATAGTGTCCGAACATAGGTACGTAACACTAACAGCTGTCCGAAGATCGGTACATTTGGTACTATTCAATATCTAAATGTATAAAAATAAAAATATTTCACTTTCCGGAACGAGCTTGACGTTAGTTCCGGTTATTTTTGTTTTAAACGGTCCACAAATAAAAAATAAACCCTATAATCTAAGGATGCTCTTAACCGTCCGAGCATTGGTACCTTTACCTGATGTCAAAGTGCAGTGAAATAAAAAACAAAAGGTTGTTATAGTGTATGCTTAGTGAGGTGATTCAAATTGATGTTTTTATTTCAGTGAATTATACTTTTTTAATATAAGATTTATACTTTTTAAGATCTACTCATGCTGTAAACCTATATATTTGGTTTAGAAAAATCAACGCACAGAATGCGATGGGATCCATCAAGAATGGTATTAGATTGTGTTCGATAATGTGGAAATCCTTTAGGATCCAAATTGGATTCGTACATTGGATTCCAATGAGGAATTCCGATTAGAATCCAATCTACGAGCGTGGCGTTTCAGAATAAGGATCCAATGCAATCCAGTGCATTGGATCCCTATCAGGAAGTAGCGACAAGTACGGGAATGCAATTGGACCGCTTCGACAATTCCCGCAAGGGCTGGCGTAATGATTCGTGGTTTTAATGGAGAAAAGTGGCATGAAAAGATAAAACATAGTTCATTACGTTTAGGAATTAGCAATAAAACATATTTCTCATTCAATTACACTTCAGAGTACAGCTGATTCGTATTTGTTCAATATTTTATTTTTCATCAGTTAAATATGTTTGCCACGAGGTAAGAAACGTTGCTGTCGTGCAGTATCCAAAAACACATATATGTTCATATATCTATAAATTTATACAAGGAAAAAATATCTTCACCCTATTATATTTATATAAGGTTGATTATCAGCGCTTTCGGCTGATTTTGTAGACGGTCCTCGAAGTCGATATATATATATATATATGTATGTATGTATGTATGTATGTATATGTATATATATACACACGCGCATGTAACGATGGCCAGGGAGAATACTTAAATCCAATCAATTCCCGATTGTACGGGCGTGAAGCTTTTGATCGTCAAGAGCAAGGGAGAAAGAGAGAGAGAGAGAGAGAGGGAGAGAGAGACAGTGAGAAGTTCGACGAACACATTTCGATATTACACCGAGCGTCGTAATAATCGAGGAAGAGTTGGCGAGCAAGAAAATATATCTCGTTGGACCTGTAACACCTGCGAGCGAATATAAAACGCGCGCGCGCACTTGCTCCGGGGAGATTGCGCATCCGTCGGGGCGCGTCGTGTTGCAAATAAGTGACCGAGGGAGCGAATATCGAAGGTCAAACCGGTATATCCCTCGATCTTTCCGATCCTCGGTTGCTCCTGATGAGCGATGTCCGTCCGAGCAGGCGCGCGACTGGTGAGTGAATCGGAGGGCAAGACAAGACCGAGTGAGCAAGCGCGGCCTCACGAGTTAAATATAAAGGAGGCGAGCGTACCGCGACCCGAAACAACTTCGAGTCTTTCAGGTCCACCTCTATACGCGTCTCTCTCTTCTCTCTCTCTCTCTCTCTCTCTCTCTCTCTCTCTCTCTCTCTCTCTCTCTCTCTCTCTCCCTCCCTCCCTCCCTCCCCCCCTTAATCTTCGTACTTTTCTCTCGCTCGCGTAATTGCGCCGGGACACGTGTTACGAACGTCGGACCCGACCGAGACTCTCGGTACGGAAGAGTCCAGCTATCGCGACCGTCGACGCGAAATAATTCGAATTTCATTGGATTCGATCGAACTTGCGTGAACAAGTCGTTCAACGGAACGTATCTCATTTTTTTATTCCATATCTGCAATTTTTACCCAAGCAGATCTTATTTTTTCTCACGCTCTTTCTCTCTTATTCAATCGATGAACATGTACTAAAAAAAGAACCATTTATTTCCCCCGACCTTCACGGTAACTCACCTACTGAAAGTCCTTAAAAAAAGAAAACCCGTTATGCTTCGTGAAAAACTGAATGTGCCTCGAGGCGAAAGAATATCTCTTCAAACCGTTTTCCTCGTATATCCAACTTCTCTCGAAGCTTATAACAATATAAATTTCTCTCGACTGTGCGATGGAAAAATGAGTACAGCTTATAAACTTGATTTTCTGGTAAACCGCGTTGCGTCTACTTGCAGCTGTGTGTTGTACACATTTGCGCTCCACGGTGCTATATATCCATATATTTATATATGTGTGTATATATATTATAGACATCCACACATGACGCAGGAAACGTAGAGAGAAAAGTTATAGCTTCGCAATCGATAATCGTTCGTTTGAGTTATTGAGAGATCGGCCCCGGGCAGAGCGTATAATTACGATCCGCAAAGTGATTCTCAGCAATCCGTATACATACGCACGCACACTTCTAATGGTTCGTCCTGGGAGGAACAGCGATTGTAGCGAGACGATGAAAAAATATGAAAATGAAGCTGAGAGCTAGAAGAGGATAAGAAGAATACGAATGTAGTACACGCACACACGCCTCTGTACATATATGTATATAAACATAGGAAAACGTGGTTTTGAAGTCCTCGAGGGCCTCAATATCTTCAAAATCCACCTTTGGACAAAGGTAAACATGTGCATGTAAATACCATGTCCGGAGTAGTTCCGTTGCTAAAAGCAATTGTTTAATTCGACAAAACGGTGGAGACTGGCGCTGGCGTGACGAATCGTTCGAGGCTGTGATATAAAGAGTCAAAATTTAGATTAGCTAGAGCTAAAATTGAGTAGTAAGTGGAAAATGTACTGCGAAGGCCTTTCCTGGAAGCGTCTGAACGGTGAGAAAATAAAAACATCTTGGAAAGTGGTAGATACGAGTCAAGTCATCGAGATTGCTGATAAGCCAGAAAGTGAGGATAGACTCACACAAAACAAACATGGGCAGCAAGTGTCCAACAACGATTTTGAAGACCTCTATATCTTCACAATCCACTTTTGAACAAATGTAAACACGTTCATGTAAATATGTTCAGAATAGTTCCGTCGCTAAAAGCACTTGTTCATTTCAGCCAAATGGTGGTCCAAACTTAGATGAAAATTAAGTAACAAGTGAGAAATTTACTCTGAAGACCGTTCCTGAAAACTTCTAAACGGATGAGAAAATAAAAACGTCTTGGAAATTGATAGATACGAGTCAAGCCATCGAGATCGGTGAAAAGCTGGAAAGTGAGGTTAGACTTACACAAAACAAATATGGATAGCAAGAGTCCAACAATGCGCCAAAACTCGGCCACGAAAGATGATAAGAAAATAAAGGACCATTTGACAACAAAAAGCTATCCTAGGAGGTAATAATCCAGCTGACAACAATGCAAACCGTATCGAAGCTACGAACTCGCAAGGCATTTTTTCGGCCGATCTTAGGGAGATTGGGGTGATGCTTCGCGCTCGTGAATCTGACGTGAAAGAAATCATTGTAACTAAATTTTAGTACCGTCCTCAAAACAGTCAGATGTGCAAATGGCACAACTGACGTTTTTGACAGATACAACGGGCCCAAAATATCCTTTTCCCACACATACGTATGTGAGTGGAGACTTTTAGCAAAACGGAAGGGCGCAATTCCAATTGTTCCAAGTGATGACAGACGTCAGTTACGCCTTAAGATTTCCCAGGAGTCGACGTATATGCGAACCGCGTTGGCGCAGCATGAGTATAGAGTCGAGTGTACTCTCTCTTCTCTTTCCTTTTCTCGCTGCTGCTGCTGTTGCGCTGCGGCTGCTGCTGCTGCTCCGCACACTCATAAATCTAGAAGCAAATAATTGCTCGGACCGTAGCTCTTTCGGTCAGATCGAGCCCGAGAGTAAGTCCCTGTCGCTGTGCGCGCTGTGCCGGTGGTGGAGTGTTGATTTAACGCTTCGTCCAAAGGTCGTGCGAGCCCCACTGCGCGCTGACTCGTCCAGAGATTCACGGCATAGAGTTCGATACGCGAGAATACACCGCTTTTTTTTCCTTCCTATCTCCACTTCCGGTTGCCGGGTATACATACGCGAGTTTTATACATTTTTTCCACCGTACGCGTTTTCTTTTTAGTTTCATCATTAATTTCCCGCAGCTGATTTAATTTTTCAACGTGAACGGAATTGGGTGCGGAAAATTTTGGAATCATGGCAGCCGTCAACCAACTTTTTTTTACACATGAGTGTCTTTCGAACGGTTTATAGTCGATTCAACTCGTTATTTTTGTTCGAAAAATTCTGAGAGACTGTAATAAAGTCAAGGGGCTATACCAGTGTGACACTTTAAAAAAATCGATGTTTTTTTCCTTTTTCGACAGTTTATACTTGCAAAAATATCCTGTAAAAATGTCAAGGCCGTATCTCTATCATTTGATCTTTCAAAAATCGATAGTTAAATCTTTAAACGCTTTTTTCTCGAAATGAGATTTTTCAAATTTGCTGACATTGTAACCCAAAGAGCAATTATCCGATTAACTTGAAATTTGAACTGAGTACTCTTGAATATATTTACTCTACAATGATTTATGATATTTTTGATTCGATGAAAATCGACGATTTAGCATTGAAAAAAACGACCATTTTATAACAAGAAAACAGACTTTTTTTTCATAACTACGCCATTTCTTTAGATTTTGATATTTTTTGAAAATCCTACGTCATTGTACAGGAAATACCTTCCAATTTAACGACATTCTTTCCTTTTTCGGTTTCAGCTACTCAATCGGCCGGAATCATGTCAGCAGTGGAGGAACTTTTTTTTGCGCCTCCGAAGGCAGCGCCTAAGTCGCTTGGATCTCAATATTTTTCTATGAAAAAATTATGTAATATAGATCAAATATAGCAAAATATATTCTTAATTTTCCGAAACATTTAATTGAGTACCTTTCTTCCGAAAAATTCCCGAAAATTACCCAAATTTTCAGCGTTCACACTGGTATAGCCCCTTAATAAATACGTGATAAACATGCAAAGATAGTGTTTTAATAATTCATCGAAAAAAAATTCCCAAAAAAGCGAAGAACGAAAATAGCTGTCGCATGGAATGACCCCCTTAAAAAAAGCATAGAAAATGATCAAAAGATGAGTAGCCGCTTCACGAGGACGAAGAAGAGAGAGTGAGAGGAAGAACGTGATTCCACGAAGTTTTGACTTCGTCCGGAACGGTCATCCCTAGGTTCTCTTATCATATCGTGACCACTGCAGGTATAACGGTCACTCAACTCGATCCTTCTCTCTCTCTCTCTCTCTCTCTCTCTCTCTCTCTCTCTCTCTCTCTTTCTCGCTCTCGCTCTCTCAGACACACAACTCCCCCCTATATGCACAAACGCCTTCGTCCCACAAAACGCAACTCTTTCCTGCTGGCGAGCGAGAGAAAAAGCGAGACGGAGTGCATTCGTGGTTGCAGCTACGTGTGCGTTGATAAAAAAAGAAAAGGAGAGAATAAAAAAAGGATTACGAACGATCAAACGGTGCGCTCTTTCGCGCCGTCGGCGCAGCGTCACAGGCCAGTACCGGGAAGTTTTCACCGTCGGTTGCCGGCCGTATAACCAACGCGAGATGACACTCGAGACGTTGCTAAATATGCATACAATATAAAAGAGACAGAGAGGGAGATAGAGGGAGAGAGACGAAGACGAAGACGCCGAGACACTTTCAGTGGCATACTCCTTCGCCATAACGCGACACAGAACCGCGCGTATATACATATTTTCGGCATTCTCTAGCTCATTTCGTGGCACATCTAGCAAAAGCTGGCGAGACGTATCTCTCGTCAAAAGAGCTGGTGTTGCGATCGTCCAACGAGATTTTGCGAGAAAAGACATAGAGAGGAGCCGAGCACTCTTTCGCGGTAAAACCGACCGAGGATCGGAAGAGTTCGGACATTTCTTAGCTAGAAGGAAACTCCGAAAAAAAATGCACAGACGAGAACGTAGCAGGCCTACTCCGGGCATTTTTTACCCTTGCAGTCTAGTCGTCGTGTCCGTAGGAATTTCCATAATCGACGGAGAGAGACCGAGAGATTGATTAGTTCAATGTTTCACGTACCAAAGAATCATGAAAAGAATAATAATAAATAATAAATAGTGAAAAATAAAACATCAACAACGAAAAGTCGGAGACAATAAATAAAAATAAACAATTTGGCACGGAAAATGACGCGGGCTTAAAAAGTTGACGTGTACAATACATGCTCTGTGCTTTCAAGTCGTGTTGAAGTTTGCATCGCTGGAATGCAACGAAAACTCTTTATCTTTCCATCTTTTCAGTTTACGCCATCTAAACTCCTTTTTTCCGGGTTTGGATTGTGGACTCCTGAAAAGGATGTTCCAAAATGCTTCAGGGCTTTTTGTAACCTAAATGTCGTGCAAACTTCAACATCATGCTTTCGATGCATCCTTGGTTGTAATTATCATTGTTCGTTTCTTCAGCAAAAACTTTCAGCTCAACATTTTTGCTCCAGGAAGCAAAAGAAGATTCACCGCAAATGTATGTCTTTGTCTAGCAAATAAAAAAATGTCATGCGAGAAGTACACTGTTGGTTATCAGTCCGAAACTGCTGATTAAGGAGGTACGGTGATTAGAGCGAGTCCAAGATAAAAGCCCGATTTTTTTTAATAACATTGTCGAGAGCTTCGTCCATGCGTATGCGGAGTTTCCGCGAGATTTACCGTACAGTTTCCGAGTTATTAATTGTTAAAGTTGGTCAATTAGTCACACGTAGACGACAAAATGTGCCTGTCCTCTCATATATCGATTTTTTTGTGCTACTTGGAGCCAAGACACGCGTAAAAAAAACTGACGGTTGCGTTCGTTGGTTCGTTGTGATCAATAAGGCAACTTGAATTGGAAAGCTCACCGCAGAAATAAGCAATAAATTTAGAAATAAAGTCGCGAAAAACCGAAGTATTCGGCGAGAGAGACGTCTCGTGACGTAACCGCAGCCATCTTGCTCGAAGTGTGGCAACGCCGGATACCCGCGCAAATTTGATTCTTCTATCGGATATTTTCAACGCGAATTAAAAATATGGTTGTGTGAAGCCGTACGTTTTTTAATCGATTATAAAAGGCCTTTCGTCGATATTTACTCAAAGTTCTTTTATGTATAGCTAAGGCATCTCAATCTTTCTGGCGACATGCATACAACGCATTTATATGTAAAGTCGCATTTATATGTAAACGCATGGAAAAACCGTCATATAAAATGAACGTTCGTTTTTATATCTGCAAATATTTTGAAAATTAGGAAAGGGAAAAATAACATAACAATCGATGAAATATGTTTTGACTTCGGACAGATTGGACATTGGATATTGAGGTTAACGTCAACGCGACGTTTTTCATTTGCATTCGCAATATCATCTTTTCACTCTCTAATTCTTGTCCGACAGAATCTACCTTTGTCTCTAAACTGGACTTCAGGTACAATCCTGTTACTCTCTTGATAAACTTCTACAGGACTTATTTTCATTCTCCATGTTTACCGGCTACCAAAAATAATAAGCCGAGCGCGTGGGACCGATGACAGCTATCGAAAATGCAACGATGCTAAACGTCAAAGATATGGCGTTCTACTGAAGTCGAGTAGTAGATTATTACGTTTGTTTTCATATTATAAAAATAATAAGTAGCTTGAAATTCAATAGTTAAAAAATATTTCTCGAAATATAGGCCACACACATATGTCTAAAACGTAGCGGTATTATGGCGAAAAAAAGATTCTTAGTTTACTAGCGTGGTCATCACCGTACCTCCTTAAGGCCTTATATACGCGATTGCGCCGATTTTCGAAGATACTTTTCTAGACGCGGTTAAAAAAAATGACGCGCATATTGACAACATTTTTTTTACAGATCATTTATGCACATGGTTAAGAATACGTAAAAAAAATCAGAAATATTAACAAACGGCGGAGACGTAACATAATAAAGCAATGTATTTCTTTTGCGCGCGCGTTGATGGTGAAAGTTCTCGGCATCGATGTGGGTGTCTGAAAAAATTAACATATTTATAATTGCATAATAATGTATCTTCAGTGTGAACCAACCATATTTTTTTTTAAATATTATAATAAAAATTCGAAACTTAAATTTTTTTACTCAAATTTCTGTCGGTATTTTATTTTCTATATTTTTTTGTGCCATTGAAATTTTCGTTTCTGTGCTTCCCACGATAGGTGATGATTCTAAGAATATGTTGTAAAAATTTCAAAGCGATCCGAACCTTCGTTCAAGAGTTAGAACTTTCACAAGGTTCACAAAAGTGAATCGTGGAAAAAACGGCTTTGAAGTTGGCGGTCGGGCGCGCCGCGCGATATCTATTATAAATCCAATCTTACCTTATTTTTGTAATTTTAGGAATTTTTTCAATTCTGTAAAGCTTAAGGGAGCTTTCCAGTGTGACAGCCCGAAAAATCGCTGTTTTTCGCGATTTTTTTTTTTAAAGAAAAAATAATCTAATCGGTCTGGTTTTTTTTGTATATTAATTGGGTATTGAAGAATACAAAACAATTTTTTAAAGATCGATTTATTTATTAATTAATATCTATAAAAATGATGAAACAATTGTTGCAGAAAATGCACTTGGATGTGGTGTCCACGTTGGGGGTCACAATTTTGATCTGAAACAAAAAACACAAAAAGATTATTGATCGGTATATAATTGGCTTCCGTGCTATGGAGGCTTTTTTTTTTTTTTTTGCAAAAATGGCGCCGGTTTGAACAAAAAGTATCGATTTTAGCATTTTTTTTGGCAGTTTTTTTTACAAAAAAATAGGAAGATGTCAAAAAAAAAGCTTCCATAGCACGATAAACAATGATGTTAAGAATATTGTGTAAAAAATTCAACTCGATAGCTTTAAAACTCTGCCCTCCAAGTTGGACACCGTTTTGAAAAATTCTGTTTCGAGAAAAACGCGTTCAAAGTTTCAAGTGAGGAAATTTTAGGTAAATCGTTTACCTAAGGTCAATCAGCGATGCCAAAGAAGCGATGGGAAGAGTGTATACTATTCGATAAAGCAAAAAAAAAAAATCGATTTTTTGAAAATTTCACACTGGAAAGCTCCCTTAAAATATTCCTAATCGTTCAGGCTAGTGGAATAAAAAATAATACAAAAATGAACATTTTTGACATTTTTCGCGTATATGAGACCTTAATTCCTGATACCGCAGAGGTACATTTGCTGTCGCTAGAAAACGAGTATCCAGATTTTGTGCTAGCAAAAGTAGTACCACTTTGCTTGGAATACCTGACCATAGTTTATTATCACTCACGAAGTTATACGCACGTACGTGAAATCCTGCACAAGTGAATAGTGACAACGTCAGGTGAGAAGATCTTGGTAGTGTGGGCGATACATTTATGTACACATACACAAATCAAAACGAAGGATAGATATTCCATCCTTCGCTTCGGTAATATATACGTACTCCATATCTGAAACGAAAAGGTTGGCCGGGTGTCATGCTCGAAAAAAAATGTTCAGTCGCGGGTACCGAGAGCGGCGCGATACGAGAGAATTCGCGTGTTTGCTGCAAGCACTCTCTTATCGGGTATTACTCTTGCAGCCGAGGTAGACGAGATTGCGCCTTCTAAGCGTGAGCTTTTTTTCCGTCCTGACTCCCTCGTATCTGCCAAAGACTCTTGGCTCTCTTGTACACGTGTAAACGTATGTTAGAAATGTTGCGTTTCCCACTGGTGTCCGGAGCTTTTACGTTTTCCTACGTGTCGCTCGGGCTGTATCTCGCTTGTCTCAGCGAGTGCACAAGCCTCACGATAAAAATGACAAAGCTACTTATCATGCACTCGAATATCATCCACTTCGTGAGCCTAACGCGCTCGCGCAATGTACCACGATAATTCGAGAGTAGCGGTGACTGTGAAACGTCGAGGAAATATTACGAGTGCGGGACTCACGAGCCGGAGCAAATACAAGAGCTTTTATCCGTTCATTATAGAATTTTATTCGTAAGCAAGAGAAATTATAAACGACAGGACGCAATACACTGGGGGAAAAAATCATTCGTCTAATGTCATTGGTGTTATTAAATGAAATTTCGTTGATTCAATTGTAAAATTGTCGGTGTAAATGATCGGATTTATTAGTCCAAACAAAACGCTATTGACTTTAATAACATGATAAAATTGAAAGTTTTTTTTCATTCAAAAGATATATTGTTAGTCGCGGACAATATATTATTGAAACCATCTAAAAAATTATCGCGAACAAATTATATAGTTTTGAATGCATTTTCTGCAACGAACAAATAAAAGCGTTTCAATTCATAAGCTGAATATTGTTGACTCGAGTACACGAGAAAAATTGAATTTCGCTCGTTTGATTGAGATAAAGTTTCTACTGAGTCAATATGTTATTTTTTTTATTTTTTTCACCATATCCGATATTGATTTTCAAGTACATTATTCGTTAAAATATTAATATTTTATTTTGATTGACAAATATTAAGCAAATGTGTGAATTGGTTAAAAAATTGTGCGAAAATAAAAATTGTTTCTTGCGCATTTGGTTGAACAAATTCAACCAAATCATGGCCGAGCGCCATAGAAATTATAGGTGTGAGGAAACTCGTAGTTCTCGGAGTAACCGCTAGAAGCCGCACGCGCGACCGTTACTCGTAAGCATAGCGCGAACAGAAAATCTACTTAACGGCGGGGTAAAATTAATTCGGCGAAAAAAAGGCACGTTTTAAGATTTTTTTTGGCGTAACGAATAGTGTTCGTTTATTGAAAAATTTACATATAATAAAGTAACATTTGAACAACATTCTCCTAAATTTGCATTGCAAAATATTCAAAATTGAGCGAGTGAAACTTAAACCCCGGAGGCGCCTCGAAAAAAAGTTGGTTTGCGGTGTGCACCATAACTCGCAACAGAATCATTTGAAACAAAAAAATCAAAATGCATTTGTTAAAGGAGATGTTTCTCGAGGTAATGACGGGAGGATTTTTTTCTTTCGATTTTTCGATTTTTCGTAGCACTTGGGAGCCAAAAACCCGATTTTCGCTACAAAAAATCGGCTAATTTGTTGTTGAAAAATTAGTAATTATTAAAAAAAAACAAAAAAGCTCTCGACAATACCTGGTGAATTATGTGAAGAAGTACTGTGCAAAATTTCAAAGCGATTGGTCCAGTAGATTTTGAGTTGTCGTGCACACGGACTTCAAATATGACAAGTTTCAGAAAAATGGTTTGAAAAACGCAGAAGAGAAGATAACGGCATGGAGCAATAGACGCTCAAATACTCATAACTTCGTCAATTTTGCTCCGATCGACTTGAAATTTTAACACAATATTGTTGATATATTATGCATTCATTTAAAAAATTTGAAAAAAATGAAAAAAAATGTAAATACTTTACCCCGCCCTTAAACGCCGAAGAAACTCTGAAGAGTATTGCTTCTTGGCCTGTGGCTAAGATCGAAGTGTAGTATCTGTTCTTATCAGTTGAATATCTGATATTCTCTCCATGGATATTTCATAGGATATCTGATATTTTCTCCACTATTATCGTGAATGATCATTCTATCGCTCACTTTTTATTTAAGATTTAAAACAAATTGAAAAACTTACGTCTCATGGCATATTCATTTGAATATAGTAAAGAAATAATTCATTCTATTGATTATATTTATGTCCGAAATAAAAAATGTTGTAACAACCTTTTAATTGCTATTTGCCGCTAAATTGAAGACTATTTGACTATTTCTCTATTTGTAATTTAGCGAAAAAAAATAGCCTGAGGATAGACTTGAGTTCTGGTAATTCCTGGGTTGTCGTCTTCCTTTTTTCTCCCTCGTCGCTCTCGCGTGCGGGTCTCGTTTAACGAAACGCGCCGCCCTACGAACCGAGAGGGGTCAATATTTGTGGTACTCGTGAGGAACCTGAGGGCTCTTGAAAACATCCGATCGGATGGATCGAGAGTGCTCATGGTTCTACCAGATGGTTCCACCAGGGGTCGAGCCTCTAAATGGTTATGCATTTAAGTGAAAACTGTAGTCACACTTTTCACGCTAGCCAGACCATTTTTATCTTACGCTCAAATGGATTGGTCAAGGTGCTGGGTCGATGTAAAATCGTACGGTGGTCACGAATTTTCGCCGGTGCGATTGGGTACGTATTGAAAAATTCGCGATTGGCAAAAGATTATGCATCGACAAATACCTTACTGAATCGATTGGACTAGGGAATTCAAATCGGTCCCGACCGATTGGTCTACCCTGAGAGAAATGTATGGCGTTTTCAACCATATTTTTACTATATTTAATATTTTTACTATATTTAATATTTTTCTAAGGGACAATAATATTTCATAGCCATAGTTGCTGCCATAGTAAAAGTCGGGTACTGCTTATTGATATTTTAGCTGTTCCATGAATTATGTACATATGTTAACCACAACCAACAATCTTACAAACATACGTTTATCGTTCTGTGCTAAATGATATAGTAAGTTTTCATAAAATTGATATTCCCTGACACTCTCAAAAAATTACCCCAAGATCCTTATAGTGAATAGGACTGAAATACATATACATTGATTGAAAATGTTGCCTGTGATTTGTGACGATGTTTATAGTGATTTGTACCATATTATAAGATACGACCTGCTATATTCGTATCTGGTGTGTTATTCAAGTGTTCTTTCAATAAATCAGCCCGTCTACTAAATGCATAGAATGTTTCATAAATGCAAAATAAAATAAAAAACGCAACTGAAAGTGTAACCTCGATGATTTAAAAATTATTATTATTATGATGATGATTATTATTATTATTATTTCGAAGATAATATTTCGCCTACAGATGAAATCGAACCGACAGCCTACCTGCCTATCTTCTGCCTATCCTACGCACGCTAACGCTATGGAGTGCTTGTAGCGTCTTGATAGCAGATACGGTATAAGAGACAAAAGTAATTCCGGCTGTACTTCCGAATAGCTGTTACATACGATTTAGGTGAAATTTTGCCCTGATCTTTTTGTTATTATATATGCTGCTCCTTTATTATATACACTGCTCAAATGGATTTTCGGCGCATATTTGGCCCATACAATAGTGATTTGTACCGGTGTCAAAAAACTATAGCGAATTTCACTATCCCCTCTTTTACCATGGGTTTCTAAATACCATGAACTAAATACTCTTATTATAAACAATCAAAAATTGCGCCGGCTACACGCACACTTGTCAGATTACATAAACCAATATTTCTTCTTCGCTCAAATGGCTTTTCTAGACCCGTCGTACCCCTTGAACGAAGAAAAATAATTTACCTAGGAATCACGATCCCAATGTATGCTTTATGAAAGAACTAACCTCAAAATAAGTACCCACGACGTATTTTGTACCCTTTCAAAATTGTTTTCATACATTCATGCGTAATGGTACAGTCAGAATAACCTTTTACCATTTGAAATTGTCACTACAGCTCCAAGGTACGCGTACCGAGTTCCGTCGTAGCCGAATACACTTGAAAAATTCATATGCATCCTCGTACCTAGGTTTTTTTTATACGCGTATACCTAGCGTAGGTATGTTATTATACTACTCTTCTTTTGTCCCTCGCTCCGCGAACCGCCTCGCCCGAGTGTAACGAACTCTTTTCCTCCGCTTGCTTGGTCTTTTTTTTCTCGCATATCCCCTGGACCTTTGCCTTCGTTTCTCAGCTCTCTTTCTACGCCGGATTCTTTTTGTCTCTCCCGGAGCAGTAGGTATATCTCGTTGTCCCGCGTTCCACGAGACAGAAAGAGAGAAAGAGAGAGAGAGAGAGAGAGAGAGAGAGAGAGAGAGAGAGAGAGAGAATCGGCCTCTCTTTCTCTCCTGATGTCGCAGCACTCTTGTCGTCATCGTCGTCGACTTATGCCCGAACCGCTTGTGTTCCCGTGGGGCGTGTTCCTCGCGATGTTTGTCAGCGCTCACGCACGAACCACCGAGCACTCCCAACTTCGTTGAGAAAAGAGGAAAGAGAAGGTACGGGCCGAAAGACGCGAGCCGTCACCTCTCAAACTGCCGAGAAACAATCGGCTTCTTCCTCGTTTGCTTTTATCCGAGCGTATCCTTACGAGAGATCGCTCAAAAAGACTTACTTCTTCGGGTACACTTATTCGAGTCTCGCACACTCGGAACTTAAACTTCGATTCGCTTTTGTTGAACACGCGAGCAAAGCGGCACACGGCTGTAGCAAAAAATGTCATTAATTTCGATACACGGTGGTTGTCGTGTGAATGTCACTTCGCGGTAGTTGGAATTTTAGATTTCAATCCTATCGGATCTCTCCTACGGTGCTCTACGTATTCGTGAGGCCCTCGGGATTAATTGGTTTGAATCGGCGTCAATTAATGTCGATTCACGATGGTTGGGATGATGACGGGTCTGCATAAGCTTGTGGGCCCTGAGGGACAGGTGCTTTTTAATGTTTTTTTTTCTGATGGGAGTATTGGGATGACGAGGTTGCCATTTTATACATAACTAATAAAGGTTGCGTCAAATTGACGTGACATTTTTTTGTGGCGAACATAGAGTACTAATCATTGACAACTGGCATCAGGAAGTGTTGAGGTTTACTGCATAGTTATCGCTGATGTTTCATGGTCGGATTATCTCACGCGGCGGCGATGTCAATTGGCCACCAAGATCGTGCGATTTGGAGCCATTGGACTTTTTTGTTTGAGGTTTTCTGAAAGGAAAAGTGTATGCCAATGATCCACAGACCACTCCGGAGCTGAGGAAGCAATTGGACGTACCGTTAATGAAATTAGCCCGCAATTATGCTAAAATGTTATTGAACATTTGCCAAAAGAGTGAACGTTTGCAAACAGGAACGAGACGGCCATTTATCGGATATTGTGCTCCTCACATAACCTCCATGTTTGTAGCTTATAGTGAAATGAAAATATTCGTACTTTTTAAATGAATAATACGTTTTTTTAATAAATTTTATTGTCAGGTCGTTTTTATATACCCTATACGTAAACTTGCCAAGTTTGAGTTGTTTTTTAAATTGAAAAGTATTGATAAACAATGACAATCGGTGTAGATGATTCTGCCAACTAAGGTCATCTGAAATGAAAACTAAAAAAATTTACTTTCAGTACAATAAGAACATTTTTGTATTACTAGTGACTTTTTTTAAATTTGGAGTAGTAGAAAAAAAATCGATTCTCGACCAAAAAAAAAACAACTTCAATTATTTGTTACTAAGGCACAATACATTTACACCACAAAAAATCGATTTCTTTTTTTTAACGATAGAACTATATATGTAGAATATTTTCCTAAAGTTTCAAGCCCGTCAGCGCTATGCCTCACCGCTCGGACTCGGAGCGGGCGTGAACTTCAAACGCGTTTTATCTTAAAACGTCATTATCGAAATTGGCGTGCAGGATTACTCAAAAACTATTCAGCCGATTGATTTGAAACTTGGTAGAAATATTAATAATATTTGTACCTTCTGGTTGACAAGAATTGTTTTTGAAAAATTAAAAAAAAACTTGTTTTTTCCACATTTTACATAAATGTTGCATCAAATGTTGATTTTTTTTTGTAAATGCGTGCAATTTTCTTAAATTTACATTTTCTTAAATTTAATTACCGTCACATAGAAACTATACATGTTCTAACTGAAAAAATGTTTGAACTTTTTTGCAAATCAAAGTCTACGGGAAGCTAGATTGCACGCCGATTCGCAACTCCCGCGGCGACCTTGCTGTAAGACTCTGCCACAACTCCGTCATTTTGATGATGCATTAATTAAAAAAAATGCTTTTGTATACTTAAATACACTATTAAAGTATACCTAAAGATTGATAATTGTAGAATAATTATTTCTTACTTAAAAAAATCCCTCGATATTGCTTATTTTTTTCCTGTCTAAATGTATATCCCGCCTTAAGGGGTAAGGCCACTGTAACGGCCCAAAAAAAAAGGTTTTTTCACTAATTTTTTGCTCCCGAAATTGAAGGTATTTGAAAAAAAACGTTTAATGGTGTTATCGGGCATACATTAAACTTTATTATAAATTTTTTTTACAGTAAAAAAAAAACAAAATGGCGGTTCCACAGCTATCTTCCCGGGACACGTTTTGCTTCCAGGGCTCCGCGGCACGCAGCACCACTGGTGCACTTTTGAATCTAGAACAAAAAAAAACCATTAATCTAGAGGGCTATAGCTAGAGAATGTCGATCGGATTTTAAAAAGTATCAATTTTTGTGGATTTGGCGTGCGTTTGAAAAAAAAAATTGATTTTTGATGAAAAAAACGGCAAGTTTTTTGTTAATAAAAAATCAATAAATAAAGTTCTTGAAAATTCCGATCGACATTCTCAAGATAATGTAAATGTTCACATCTGGTTAAAATTTCAAGTAAAAAAAATGAAAATTGTTCGAGTTATGCTGCGTGCCATTTTGAAAAACCATGTTTCGAGAAAAACGCGCTTAAAGTTTTGCGAATAGTTTTTTATTGGAAAAAATTTAAAAAAGAAGTTTTTCAGGACCTTTTTTTTCTTATTCTAGAGGGTTTAAACTATTTTTTAAGCCAATAAAAAAAAATCGATTTTTCAAAAAATTTACAGTGGCCTTACCCCTTAACACATGGATAAGCTTATCAAAAAATCATCCGGCCATACGATAGAAAATGTTATAAACTATTTTGAGTGATTTGGACGAATAGGTTTTGAGATACGCCTCACATTGTTTCATAAAAAGTAGTTTCAAGTAAAAGAAAAGGGCTGAACCGCGGCGGGGTGATTCACCGTTCGGCGGCAGCGCCATGGGCGACCCCTTCACAAAACCCTCATAACTCGGTCAATTTTTCGTAATTTTACTAATATTTGCTGCAAAGTTAAGTTTGTTTGGGTTCGGCGATAAGACTGTGTAACAAAATAATTGTATTTTTGAAATTTCAAGCTCATGCGAACCCCTTAATCCCAAGCGTTGTACGAATACATGGAGAACTGTTGGAAAGGTTCAATAGGATCGACATGATGCGCACTTTCTCTCTTTCTCCCTTTCTCGTACATTTTGCCATCAGCAACTATTTCCGCATCTCTCTTCCAGTTACGTTCATTTGACATGACTGAGATGACGCTCCAGTCATCTGGAACAGCATCGCCCATACTTTGTTCACATACAGGTGGATGTTATTGGGTATTCCGCGGTTCGCAACCTTATCCCACTCCGTGTAACCGCACCATCATCTGCATTACGCCGACCGGGAACATAGGGGTTGCTTTTCTGACGCTTCGAGCTCGCGCGGTGCCGTGTAACAATCGACTCTCCCGTCCTCACGTAAACCACCCGCGACTTTACGGCCCCATATAGCCAAGCGTGCACCCACGAGTTCATTTTTTTATTGCAAATAACGAATATTCGCACGCGCCGTTTTATACCACACCAAGACTCGTTGCAATGTACCTTGAGGATGGGAGGGAGGCCGAGAAAAAGGGCACAAGCAAAAACACCCGGGCCATAGTAATAATAACGCAAACGGCGGCTTTTTTTACGACGCAACTCTTCGTTTATCAAAATTCGGCTCAATGTTTCATTTCGAAAGAAATTATTGATACGGCGTGTGAACATGATAAAAAGAGTTTACGAATATTCTTCCTATTGAATATCCCCTTGCCGAAGATCTTACGCTTCACAGATTATTGGTAGAATTCATGTTGTTGTTTAATCGATTAGTAAATGCAATTTTGGAAAAATAAACTGTTGGACTATTTAGAAAAATAAGCTACTTTTCCATTGGATTTCATTCGTGCGTGAATGGCCCGAATCGTCCTGATCACATGCCCATTAGAAAATGCGTCTGATCAGTTCTCGGATAGCTGGTAGTTGTTCGACGTAATTGTACCGTTTGAGGGGCTACACCTAGAGGCCCGAAAAAATTGCCAAATTCCGATTTATTTTCTGGCAGATGGTTGGTAAAAAGAAACGCTTTTTTTTAAATACAAAGGTACATATATTGAGAGCCTTTAAGGTAGTCATATCGCTAGGCTTCAATCCATAGGATTTTCATAATTTTTTTTTTGAACTCCACCCAATATATTAATAATCGTCTCTGTAAAATTTCAGGGTCGTTTATGGACCTAATTACAGAGAAAAGAAATATTCAAACTGCGAATTTTTGTGAAGGAATTCCAAGACCACATACAAAAACCCAATTTCCGGTCGCTACAAAAGTGTATATAATAGTGTGAATCCATCAGATTCTTAAAAATAATCAGATTTACATACTTAACACTCGTAGTGATCCAGTGCTCTCAGAAAAAATTACGCTTACTGACCTAATTTTTATGTAATATCAAGTTTAATTTGAACTTCCGGTATTGGATTTATTACCACTTGCGACGATAAAGAGACGTGACAGCAAGGCAACAGCTGACTGTAGTCCTAACCTCATCTCACTCATTCGAATTTCCACACATATTTCATTTTTAACCGACATATTTCGCCGACACAAACTTTCCACGCTTTTTACCAGTCGTGGCCCGAATACAATGCTTTATAGTTCCCGCACCTGACATTGCTTTGACAGATCGACGTTGAAAAGCATGGAGGTTAAACTCGCCTGGTTGAGTAAAAAGAGACGGAGATAGAACCAATATTGCCAAATATCAAACCTAGAAATACTGCGCGAATCGTTGGAATAACTATTTTTTTATTTTTATACTTAAATGTGAACATTCATTAAACAGTTTGCACATGGAAAATTTAGTTATTACAATTTTTTTTGCACACGTTAAAAATATAAATAAAAAACCTCAAATATGATCAGTGGTATGACTAGTGTGGAGCGATTGGAATAACTTAAACAATCACCAAAAAAAACATGGAAAAACAACAAAAACATGGTCACCGGCAGATAATGAAGTTTTTTGCGATGTTTGGCGGTGGACACTCTCCAGCTCAGTCTGTCCGAAATCTAACAACCAAACGGGTTATTGAAGTTAACAATAAGTACGATTCGTTGACGATCGTCAATTTTTAAAATCATTCTTTTTTAACAACGTGGCAACGAATTTACAATCGAGTAAGGTAAATGTCCCAATTATTGAACAGGTCCCAATTATTGAACACTATCTTGTATTTTTATTATTTCTCATTCACCTGCATGCATTTGCTTATTTATAACATTTCATTACGTATATGGAACTTTTAGCTATCGAAATGTTACCTTAGTTGTGCAAAAAAAGCTTTAATTAATAGAGAAAACAATTATTTAATCAGCAACGGTGACTCGATTTGACGTCTCGTGGTAACTGCTTATCGTTTTTGCTAAGACGCGCCGCTTCATGCGTAAGGGTCTAAAAAATTCGAAAACTGTCGCATCTCAAAAAGTAAAGGCGTTTCAGGTTCCTCAGAAAATTTCTTACAAATAACAATTTTTATGAAAAAACTTTATTTAATTATTTGTTAAAAAATACGGTGTTCGATCATTGGGACATCGAAAATGCAGTGTGTCCCAATTATTGAACACTCGAATTCTCCAAGTTGGCGTCATTAAACCCATCAAAACATCGAGACAGTTAACGTGTGACAGATCGTGTGAATCGGATTTATTCAAACAAAAACTGTAAGTCCCTGAATAAACTTACCTTTATTCTTTTAATAATAACTCTAAGATCGTCTAATATATTTTTTATTTGTATTTTCGTGCAATAAACATAAAAAGGAAAGTAAAAAGAGAATATAACCTAAATGTAACCTAAAAATACGAACGTACTGTTCAATATTTTTTGCTCTCCGATATTTCAGGGAGCCAAGCTGCGACAAAATCAAACAAAGACAGAACATGAAAACGAGGAAGCTGAAAATAAAGATAAAATAAAGTTCGAGTTGAAAAGCAAAAATAAACCAAATGCGAATGAACCAAAAACCTGTCAAAAGAGACTAAATATATATTTTTGTATTTTTACATGATTAACAAAAGATTATTTAAATGTTTGATTTTGCTTTTATTTCTTAATATTGTACCCAAAATAATATTTTTAGAACGGAAAAAGAATTCTCGAGAGTGTTCAATAAGTGGGACATGCCTGTTCAATACTAGGGACATAGGCACTTCCAGTGTTCAATAATTGGGACATTTGCATTCTTCACATTGTTATTCTTTTTGTTCATTTGAAATCATTTAAAAATAATTTAAAGGGTGATTTTTCGAAAGTAAAAATATCAAAGTATCATTTGAACCTGAAAGCGATGGTTTTTTCTTGATTTTATATTTTTTTCTCACCGAATTCATTCCCCCAGATCCTTAGCTGTTCAATAATTGGGACATTTACCTTATACAAAATCTAGGAAAAAAGTCGTCATTTTTACGTAACTATTAGAAAATGAAAATAGATTTTAGAAAATGAGATCGTCAACGACCTTTAAATGTTTCTCATTGTATCTCTTGCAAATTTGGAAACAATCCATCAAGTAGTTATCGAGATAACATATCGACTGTTAAAAGCTGTAGCTCATTTAATATCAGAAATATTTCAATAAAGTTGTCAAGGAATATAGCTAAAAGGTGATACTGTCGAATAAAAATATTTTTGGAAAATGCAATTTTTGACCCACCTACGTAAATGAAGCCCGTTAAGATTATGCAAAATGCTTTCTCCGTACGTCTCTCCCTCACAGTACGAAGGAAATCAACTTATTTTGTCACCTCAATTGTTTGCATCGATTTAGCCTACTAAAATCGTGTTAACATTTTTTCAATCATCATTGGAGATCTACGACCTCGATCTACAAAAAACAATTATTTTTTATAATAAAAAGAAATTTAAAAAAATAGTCCACATCACCTCAATCACGTCACCTCGATTTGATTATAAGACGACTAGAAACAAACTCGATGTAACATATGATCATTCTGTTAGGGAATTCGAAAACCTCTAAGGTATTCGGGCGATTCTTCTCTTCCTCTCTCTCTCTCTCTTTCGCGAATAAACTGGGAGTACGAGGGTATCGTATGAGAAAAAAAAAGGAACAGAAGTATGCGGATAGCAATGCCGCGCTGCTGTTGCGCCGTTTCTCGCGGTGGCCCAAGTAGGCGACTAATTCGCGTGCGTAATAACCGGCCATTCGTAACACGTGCCCCGAGGCTTTAATGCAACGCGAGTTCGGAATTGGCAAATGTTCCACGTATGCGTACTCGCCTGTGTGTACATCCGTGTGTATGTGTGTGCACGACGTTTCAAACGATTCGCAGTACGCAGTAGTAAAAGTTCAGTCCGTGTGTACCGAACTGCGAATACATGCAAAGCGCGTGAGCGCGGCGTTCCCTCGTCGTACCGTTATTGTAATTTCCCTGATTACGCATCACCGCGAGGACTTCCCCTTTGTCCCAATTGAATAGGGGTTTTTATTCGCTTTCTGATGACTTTTAGTCGCAAAGAATAATTGAGACAAGTGCGAGGAAATTATTAGTGGTGCACCAACCACACGATGTGAATTGTAATCTCGCCATAAAATTTTGGAATGATGTTCGACATGCGGGTGGAAAAATGAGCATTGATTTTTGGTTTTCTATAACCAGATCGCATACTTTTCGGCAGGCCGAGATCCGGAATAATAAGGTTCGATTTGATACGTAATACAAAACAGATCAGCGTTTTGTCAGGTCGAGAAATCGACCCCCTTTGTAGTCCGGAGATTCTGACCCTGATTTCGACACACACACTATATATATACATACATACATACATACATACATACATACATACATACATACATACATACATACATACATACATACATACATACATACATACATACATACATACATACATACATACATACATACATACATACATACATACATACATACATACATACATACATACATACACACACACATATATATATATATATATATATATATATATATATATATACAGGGTGTCCCTCTTATCTCTGCCACCCGAAATAACTCGGTAATTATCAACCCCAAAAAAAAATGGTCCGACATAAGTTGTACGGCGTCAAGGGAGCCATCAAATGCGACCAATTTTTTGTATTTCGGTGGAGGCGCTGATGCACAGTGAAGGCGACCTACACTTTTTAAAATGGAATGGTACATTTTTTTAACTATCTTGTGGAGCACCTCAAGCCGCATAGAAAACATTAGGGGGTCAAATTCGTTCAAGGTCATTCAGGGTCACCTTTAAAATGAAATACAATAGTAAATATCTCGGATCACTAACAAATATTTGGTAGTGATCCGAGATATTTAGATTTGTATCATCGATACTGACCTTCAATGACCTTGAATTACTTTGACCCCCTAATAAAAAAAAATTCGCGCGTTCTTCAAAGACCTTTTTTCTAGCTCCCGAAATATTTTGCGTCAAATCCTGCTCTAAACACCTCGAAACTTGTTAAAAACTGCCTTTTGATGCCAACAGGTAGTTCCAGGGCGGAAAAAACATTAAGCAAAAAAAAAAAAAATTACGTAGTGTGAACAAGTTCGGCTTTGTTTGCCTGCTCCTCAATTCATTATTTCAACAGAATAACGTTCCATCGCACAGGGCCATATTAAGATTCTGTTTTCGACTCGGGACCAGTGACAAGAGTTTTCACGTTTCCGGGTTGGCTCCCCTCGTCATCGGCGAACTGTTTGCGGACCTTGAAAGCGCAAGGTTTCAATTTCAAATACGAGAGCGAACAGTTTGGTTGGGCAACGTTGGGTAAGTCAAACAGCTCCATTTGTCCCTCCGTTGTACTCGTTGAGGTTAACGCGCAGATGTCAGGGACATGGTGATAGTGATCTCTGGGTCTGGGACTCGATCTCGAGTTACTCCGCGCAGCTAGATATGGGCGCGCACGTGTGTATTTGTGTGTGTGCGCGCGCGATTCTCAGGGTCACCGCGATCCCAGCCGTATCTCATCGCGCAAAGTAGTAAAGAAGAACGAGGAAGAAAAAAAACACATGTTTTGTCACAGTTTCGGTGCTCATAATCGTTTTCTCTTTTCCATATGTGCACGCGAGGAATTCGCGAAAACGTCTAACGAGTCGCTCGGTCTCGTGACGAAACGTGTTCGAATGATTTAACGATGCATGCTCTATGCTCGATTAAATACGATTAAACGATCCTCGATTGACGTTGGGGGATTCTCGGTCGTTCTTGCTCGATCGTCTCTCGTTCTCATCGCGCGGAAGTCAGCTCACGTATCGGGCAGTTCATTCTTCAACTCGTAGGAGGCCGGGATCGCAAAGCACACACGTTCAACACACAAATGGAAACAGTGCTAAACACATACACATACACACACACACATATATATATATACATATAAATATAGGAGTATGAGGCTTTCAGGTCGTCAAGGTAGTTCCTATATGTATCGCAAGAAGAAGAGGATACCTCGTACCTTAAGGGGCTCCCGCTGCTTTCTCGGTACACGCTCTTCCCGCGACGAGAGAATCTTTCTCGGTCTCTCCCACAGTTATCTCTTCCGAGCTTCGCTCTCCTCATCTGTCGACCTTCGTCCTTCGTCCAGCGAACGAACGCACACGTGTATGTACGCACACCCGTTTACACTCTCCACCTTCGTCCTCGTATTACCCGTACTCGACTATTTCGCTGGCTTGTTCCTTCACGCATACACGTGGACACCCCCGACAGTGGACCCTCGCGGTCTTGCTCTGCCTCGCTAAGTTCGTTGAACTTGCACCCCGCGTCGTCGAATTTTAATGAATCCTCAAATACTGGAAGTGGGGAAAGTTCATACGGAAAACAATTTAATGGATAGAAAGTTGCTGTTTTAAAAAACTTTTGCATCCGACAGTTGTACGGTTGTCTGAGGTACCATCAGTACTGGATTTGCCGTGTAGGCAGTCCTGGATTTGCCGTTTAGGCAGCTGCCTAGGGGCGGCAGACTTTAGGGGGCGGCGGATTTTAGAGGCACCTAAAATGGCCTAGGCAAATACAAGTGATTAAGATAGGAGGGGTGGCACAAAGTCAAGCGGCCTATACATGAGAAAAGTATAAATCCGATACTAGGGACCATCAGTCCTGGATTTGCCGATAGGCCGTATAGGCAGCTGCCTAAGAGCGGCCGATTTTAGAGGTTCCTAAAAAGGCCTAGGCAAATACAAGTGATTAATATATGAGGGACGGCACACAGTCAAGTAGCCTATACTTAAGAAAAGTATAAATCCGATACTAGCGACCATCAGTCTTGGATTTGCCGATGGCCGTATAGGCAGCTGCCTAGAAGCGCCGACTTTAGAGGCACCTAAAAAGACCTAGGCATGTACAAGTGATTAAGATAGGAGGGGCGGCACGCAGTCTAGTGGCCTGTACTTAAGAAAAGTATAAATTCGATACTAGGTACCGTCAGTCCTGGATTTGCCGATAGGCCGTATAGGTAGCTGCCTAAGAGCGGCCGGCTTTAGAGGCACCTAAAAAGGCCTCGGTAAGTACAAGTGATTAAGATATAGGGGCGGCACAAAGTCAAGTGGCCTATACTTAAGAAAAGTATAAATCCGGTACTAGGTACCATCAGTCCTGGATTTGCCAATAGGCCGTATAGGCAGCTGCCTAAGAGCGGCCGGCTTTAGAGGCATCTAAAAAGGCCTCGGTAAGTACAAGTGATTAAGATATGAGGGGCGGCACAAAATCAAGTGGCCTATACTTAAGAAAAGTATAAATCGGGTACTAGGTATCATCAGTCCTGGATTTGTCGATAGGCCGTATAGGAAGCTGCCTACCCGTGAAAAATCTGCCGGCGCTGAAGATGCGGCCGACGCTTGGTACGATATTCAGCACCAACCACTAATACCCAGTGTTGGTCCTTTATACGGGCCAATGATTTGGCCATGATTCTGCCAGTGCTCATTTGAAGCATGGCAAACCAACGAACACCCAACCTCGGGCCAAATATCGATTACCAACTCTCAGCCAACTATCGGGTCCCAGTGTTGGCCCCGAACATGGGCCAATCGGTTGATTATGGGTTTGCCAGTCTCGAATTGAAGCTCGGCACACCATCGAAGAGCCAACTCTGGGCCAGTACTAATTAATGACCGTCGGCCAATTGTCGGGGCGAGCGCAAGCCCTGAGTCTGAGCCAATCGTTTGACCGTGGTTTTGCCAATGCTTATGTTTAGCATGGCATTTTTAGCATGGCTCATAATGACTGTTATCTGAAATTCACTTTATTAAAAATAAAATTGATTTATACTAAAATTTTGTGGTGTATTAAAAAATGACGAGTTATTATGATAGTATTAAGAAACGTCGAGTGTTAAAACGACGACAAAAATTAGAAGACTCTTTACAGCAGGTTAGGATGAGAGGCAACGAAACAAAAAGACAAGTAGAGAGTGAAACAAATTTGGAAACATTCCACGAACAAGTGGTTGTACATAACGATGTTAGTGAATCTAATAATTTTTTCGATGAGCAATCATCGAGCACAGAAACTTGTGAATCTGATCGATTGTTGGGTTGTTTTGACAGCCCTACACTGGGCCAACACTAGCCCGAATATTGCGCCAACAATATGAAGCCGACCTTAGACCTACTATGGGCCGGTGATCACGCCAACCGTCAGCCAGTCATCGTGATCTTTTTAGCCCAATGTTGGGCCGATACCCGGCCAACTGTTAGGATTTCCAGTAAGCCTACTATTGGCCAATCGTACATCTCAGCGTTGGGCCGAAGAGATCACTCCTACCGTGGCGCAACACTGAACCGGTAATGCTGCCGTTCATCGGCCAATGTTAGAATGTGATTGGCGTGACGCTGGCTCGAGGTTGGGTCGGTTACGTCGTTTTTCACGGGCCCAATGTTGGGCCAATACCCGGCCAACTGTTAGGATTTTCGGTAAGCCTACTATTGACCAACCGTACATGCCAGCGTTGGACCAAAGAGATCATTCCTACCGTGGCGCAACACTAAGCCGGTAGTGCTGCCGTTCATCGGCCAATGGTAGAATGTGATTGACGTGACGCTGGCTTGAGGTTGGGTTGATTGCGTCGTTTTTCACGGGATAGGAGCGGCCGAATTTAGAGGCACCTAAAAAGGCCTAGGCAAGTACAAGTAATTGAGATAAGAGGGGCGGCACAAAGTCAAGTGGCCTATAGTTAAGAAAAGTATAAATACGGTACTAGGTACTATCAATCCTGGATTTGCCAATAGGTCTCATAGGCAGCTGCCTAGGGGCGGCCGACTTTAGAGGCACCTAAAAAGGCCTAGGTAAATACAAGTCATTAAGGTAGAAGAGGCGGCACAAAGTCAAGTGCCCTATACTTACGAAAAGTATAAATCCGGCACTAGATACCATGACGTAAGGGCATATGCTAAGGTTGATGCGAAGAGGACCTGTTCCGGATGCGATGTCGCGTGCTAGCCAGGCTCGGATGACCGCAGATGAGTTTTACGAGATTCGGGACGAAAGCACGTCCCGACGCCGTAGAGCGTTTATGCGCGCCCCTTCTGAACGACAGACGAAACCTTTGGATACAGTTCTCAACCATGGAGCAAGGGCTCTTCATCCTGCTTCTTCTATCTCTCTCGCGGGACTTTCACCGTCGAGGCTGGCCTGACGAGAGAGATTTTAATTGATTAAGCCGTTATTAATGACCCTTTCCCTCGTGCCGCAAACCCGATATACGTTTGACGGTACCACCTGCACGAGAGTTCCAATCCCTTGCCCTTTTCCTGGACCATTCGGTTTTACGACCCAGACCCCTACTGTGTTCCGGATTTACATGCAACACATTTAAATAACTATGTCCCACGGTCAAAACCCGAAAGTCCAAGGCAATAATAACCATTCAGAGGTTTCCGCAAGTGCATTGCACTATAATGTTTCTAATGATCAGTTTCTGCGCAATTGAAAGGAGCATTTTGCACCTAGAAAAGTCGGACGTTTGGGTTTGTTCGGGTTCATCGGAATTTACCAATACCATTTTAAAGTTTATTTCCGGCACGAGGAAAATCGCAGATTCAGCGACCGCAAACGTGGAAAATATCTAGCCTCGACTTGACTGTTACGCATATGGAAAACAGGGGAAACCGGGAACACTCAGGGAATTTATTTCCTCCTGAAATAATCAGGGAAATTTTAAAATTCTCTGGAACTTTTCTAGAATTTATTTTTTGCAAGAAATACGAAAAATGAAACCTACTTGAAGTAAAAACTGGAAAGTATGAAAATAAACATCTAGTATATTGCAAATATTTAAATAATTCTTCATTATATACAAAAAAAAGTTACGTCAAAGCCAAAAATTGAAAATTTCAAAAACTAAAAACTAATTTACTCTAAAGCACTATACATTCGCATTCGATTTTTCGATACACAACCGCACAATTATTAATGCAGATAAGTGCTTATACTTATTTTTTATTTATTGACACCGACATAAATATTTCTGTTTATAATAAAGAACAGATTCTGTATTTGCTTTTAATGTATTTATTTTTTACTTCACACTGCTCAAATTATTTTTGAAATAACAGTTTTTTAAATTTTTTATTTTAATCTTTAACATTTTCATATATTTGGTTTAAAAAAGTGCATGTTCTTCATTCGACCCCAATCTCCCGGGAATATTTTCAGAACCTGTGTGGAAAAACTAGAACAGTCAGGGCATTTCTGAGTCAATAATGTCTAACAACCATGTTTACACAAGAACATCGTATTTCCTTTTGAACTTTTGAAGCTCCGATACACTTCCGAATCTTTCGAAATCGACTTCTCATTCGAACCATTTCGTTCCTCGACATGCACAATTTTCATCGCCATTATCGTCATCGGAGTCCCGGCAATTGAGGGAGCTCCTCATTGCCTCTTGGCGCGGTATCTCTCGTGCGAATAATAAGTGGCGAGTAATAACACGATGATCTCCCGTAGACATTGCGGAACGGTAAATGCACCCGACAAAGATAAAAGCTCGAAAAACTCACAAATGTACACAAACATGCATCTGTGCATGTGTGTGTGTGCGTCGATCGACAGGCGAGATAACAACCAACCAGACGACGCGGGAGACAGTCAGAAATGAATTTCTCATCCGCGAGATAGCTCTTAGCGAGCGTTACCCATTTCACGTGTACACGTCGCCAGTTCGTGTGTGTGTACATGATAGCTCGCGCCACGCCAACTTTGCAGAGTAATCGCGTGGGAAATAGAAAGCAGCGAATTCCACCGTATACTCGACGTATATACGTCTAGCGGGAAACATAAGTCACTCGTACGCGAAGAGGATATCTCGAAAGGAACGGTGTGATGCTTTCGTTCATTCATGTATACGCAACAATACGTACATACGTGTCTCATACTGCAGTACGCGTATCCTAATGTGACGTACTCTTATACTCGTTTCAATCGCATTTATCGTCAACTGGACACTGACGCGAGAACACGACGGGCGACATAAATTCTTACACGCAATCACAGCTCGATACATTGATTCGTACTTTCTCGCATAGATTTGTACACCTGCATTCTAATGTCAAATCCGTGGATGGAAAAGAGGCGGTATGCAAAAGTCAGGGAAACATTTCCGAAAAACTGTTAAGCGTGAGGTTTCTTCTTTTTTTTTTACATAATGTTAGTTTTGGCTTTTGAAATAGATTGGGGAGGAAGTTTTTCGCCTATACCCGTGCAGATATTGCACTCGGAAAAAAGATTTATTGTGTTTTAATAAATTGGCACATTAGAACATAATTTAGTGGAAATCAATAAATGTTTACTCGTATGGAGACAGTTTTTATGTGATTGTAACTACAGCATTTATTCGGCGTCACTAAATATATTTTTTTACGTGTCCATTCTTCACATCAATTAAAAGCCATAGTTAAAATGGAACATTTGAATAAATATTCTCTCAAATCAAATAAATACTACTTTCCAATCACGAAAACCTCTCATTTCGCGATTATGATACTAATGCGCGCATGCGCACTTTGCCCGTCAACGCGACGGGCCCCGACAGCAGGCCGCTCGTCACATGTACCTCACGCATACACTTACCATGTAGCTTCTTCCTATGCCAATGCTTTTGGCACAAGTGTCGGTGTTGCGTTTCGGAAGCTAGAAACTCGGAAGTGAGGAATGATTTAAGGGGCCAGTCCACTTTGGAGCCAGGAAATAAAGGCTGTTTTCGCGATTGTTTTTTTGAGGATTTTATAAAAGATATGAATATAATTTTTTGGGCTTGATAAATAAAGTCTTGAAATACATTTAAAAAAATATAATTTATTTTTAAGTACAAAAACTATAGCTTAACGTAACGCCTCAAAAATATGTGGGCTAAGTAGCTCCATCACAACTCGGCAACGGCTTGTCTAAAACAGAAAAATCAAAGTCCATTAGATTCAGTATGACACCAGCTACAAAATGAACCTCGGATTTGAAGTTCTATCAAAAAATAAAAAAAAAGGGCAGATGAAAAACGAAAAAAGTAAACAAAACGCGTTTTTTCGCAGTTTTTCGCAAAAAAAGAGTAAAAATCAAAATTTTTAAACCATCGAGGGTCATCTTGTTGCGAATCGTGTTTACAATATCTGGTTCAAATTTCAAGAGAATCGGTTTATTAGTTTTAGAGATACGATGGAGCTAGATTTTGAAAACGTTGTTTCGAGAAAAACGCGTTTGAAGTTTATACTATGAAAAATTCTTACCTAAACTCAATCGGCAATTCCTGCACCGTACAAAATCCCTTCTGATTGCTCATCATCGTCGATTTCTTCGAGTCGTGCTTGCTTTCCATTTTTTGAAATTTTTTAAAGTGGACTGCCCCCTTAAGGGTAAGTAAGAATATAAAGTGAGAAAAAAGCGTTCAAGTAAGAAAATAATGACGGACGAAATGACACAATTCCGCGAGAAAAAAAAACAGCTGGAGGATTATGAAGAATCCTATTAGATGTTAAAAAAAAACTCTACTTGTCGGACATAAAACAGGAATTTTTTCTAACTTATATATCCTATTAGATGTTAAGAAAAATTCTTAGTAAATCTTAAACATAAACTTTAATGAAAAAAATGTCTTAGCTATTAATAAATTCGTAGTAGACCGACATACGAATAAAAAAAAACATAATTGGCCGGGAGACAAACTTCTTTGTCCTTAATAAATCTTTTTACTGAGTGTGTCGTAGGGATCGAATTGGATTCGCATACTTGTCCCTACTTCCCTATAGGAATCCCTCTTGGATCCTTATACTAAAACGTCACGCTCGTATATTGGATTCTAATCGGGATTTCCTGTTGGAATCCAATGTAAGAATCCAATTTAAATCCTAAAGAATTTTCACATTATCGCACAGCATCCGACACGATTAGTGATGGATCTCAGGCATTATGTACGTTGGATTTTCCAAACCAAATATATAGATATACAAAATGAGTAGATCTTTCAAAAGTATAAATCTTATCTTAAAACAGCATAAATCGGCTAAAAAGGTATTCCTTAAAAATCGACTTGAATCACATCACTGAAAATCCAATTGAGTTGTCGTATTTTATTTATTTTACTGCTCTTTGACATAATATAACCCCATACGAATTCGAAGAGTTTCCAGTGTTCATCAGCGAACAGTGCAGAATCCAATCGGATCCCAATGAGGACTCCCTATGTGCGGTGCCCCTAAGAAATCCCTATAGAGATATGGGCGCATCTTGAGACTCCCCAACAAAATTGGGCTAGGCAGCACGAAAGGATTTTTTGGAAGATCCAATAAATTCCGGTTGAGAATCTCAACAAAAAAATCGTCAAACAACGTTAAGCGGGAAATATCGCGGAATCTAATTGGATTCGAATGTGAACTCCCTACGTGCGGGGTCTTTATCAAATTCCTATACTGATGTGGTAGATTCTGGAAACTCCCCAAACAAATTTCTCCACGGGTATCGATGCAATTACTTATGAGAGGCACAAGATACGATAAGTGATGATGTTGATTAAGACACCACTGTTATGGAAGCGGATTTTTCATGGCTTTTTAAAGGCTTGAGTTTATTGGAGACAATGATAATAATAACAAAAATGGTTGATGTGTGTACGTAGAATTTTCACAAATACCTGTCACATCGGAAGTTTCTGAAAACAGTCGGCACCAAAAATGCAGTTCGTATTATTAACAATGGCACAATGATGAAGGTTTTGATGTCTACAAAGCTTGGTGGACGTAAGAACCTTTTTTCTTTTGGTAGACATTTAGCTGCCAAATAATGCTTTGTTTTATTCGGGACGAGGTCGTATCATGTGATTGTTGCGCTTATCAGGAGACGTTTCTTATATAGTTTCCGAATAATTGACTGGAAAAAACAGAAAGAGAGAGAGAGAGAGAGAGAAAGAGAGAGAGAGAGAGGGGAGAGAGCGACGTGGTCAGACATGTCTCTCGCACTGCCTCAATCCTCAGCTCGTCACGTCGTTTGTCGTTTTCTCCCTCTCAAGTCGTCAATGATTCCGTTCTATCGCGAGATAGCGGTCCCTTTTGCGCTCAACTTTATACACCGTAACTCTATACACACTTATACAATGTACGCGTATCTTTTCGCCGTCATGATAAAAGTGAGAAAAAAAAGAAAGGTATACAGAAGAGCTTGTGCAGTGCGTACGGGGAAAATATATAACGACACACGCCGTATATATAGTTTCTCCGCTATCATCATCAATCAAGGCCGCTGTGACGAGTCTCTCGTCGCGAGAGACACTCCATACTATAAACAGGATTTGATATGCTTGCGATCCTGCAGGCCATGATATACCTCTTTCTATCGTTGCCACATTGTGTCAAATATAAATCTTGAACGACTTGAGAAACGGTCCAGAGTGCCTGGGAAATATCGCTCGATTTACGGCCTCGCGGACTTGCCGTACATTTGACGTCCCGTTGGAATTCGCATTGAAATCTGAATTTGGCGTTAAGAACGTGGCTCACACGTCCAATCGGTAAAAATCCTACTGCCAAGTTCTCTCTCGGACGGACCACATTCAGGGCAAACGAAGAGAAAGACGTTGTTCGTCGTTCAACAGAGTGGAAGGTGTTTCTTTTCTTTTTTCCAAAAAATCAACCGTTTAGGAAAACACTGGAAATTTGTAAACCAGTAATCTCTTTTGCACTCGTGGCGGTTTGGTCGGTGCTCTGGGGAAAAAAAATCATTGATCCAATATCATTGGTGGAATTGACTGAAATTTCGTTGATTCAATTGTAAAATTGTTGGTGTAAATAATCGGATTTATTAGTCCAAACAAAACGCTATTGACTTCAATAACATGATAAAATTGAAAGTTTTTTTTCATTCAAAAGATATATTGTTAGCCGAGAACAATATATTATTGAAACTATCTAAATAAAATTATCGCGAACAAATTATATAGTTTTGAATGCATTTTCTGCAACGAACAAAAACGTTTCAATTCGTAACATGAACATTGTTGATTCGAGTACACAGGAAAAATTGAATTTCGCTCGTTTGATTCAGATAAAATTTCTATTGAGTAAATATGTTATTTTATTTTTTTCACCATATTCGATATTGATTTTCACGTATATTATTCTTTAAAATATTAATATTTTATTTTGATTGAATAATATGAAGCAAATGTCTGAATTGGTTAAAAAATTATGCGAAAATAAAATTTGTTTCTTGCGCATTTGGTTGATAAAATTCAAGCAAATCATGACCGAGCGCCACCGAAATTATAGGTGTGAGGAAACCCGTAGTTCTCGGAGTAACCGCTAGAAGCCGCACGCGCGCTCGTTTCTCGTAAGCGTAGCGCGAACCGAAAATCTACTTAAACGCTGGAAAAACGCTAAAGAGTATCGCTTCTTGGCCTGTGGCTAAGATCAAAGTGTAGTATCTGTTCTTATCAGTTGAATATCTGATATTCTCTCCATGGATATTCCATTGGATATCTGATATTCTCTCCACTATTACCGTGGATGATCATTCCAATGCTCACTTTTTATTTAAGATTTAAAACAAACTGAAAAACTTACGTCCCATGGCATATTCGTTTCGATGTAGTAAAGAAATAATTAATTCTATTGATTATATTTTTGTACGAAATAAAAAATGTTTGTAGCAACCGCTTAATTATTTCATCCAATACATCTACGGATTGTATATAGAATGATTTCAATAGAATATAATTTTATATGAAGGATAATGTAGATATTCAGAGAGCAGAAAAGCTCTTTCAAATAAAATAATATGTTCTTTAAATCAATCACATTTTCCAATATTTTATAGTATTGTAACAATCTCATATATCGGTGGCACTCCGGAGTAGCACCTTTATTTGGATCAACCAATATATTTTTTGATTCAATTGGTTTTTTTTCTCAGTGTGTCACACATGGCCTTAATTGCGTACTATAGAGTTGAA
Source organism: Ophion obscuratus (assembly GCA_964007375.1). Classification (NCBI taxonomy): domain Eukaryota; kingdom Metazoa; phylum Arthropoda; class Insecta; order Hymenoptera; family Ichneumonidae; genus Ophion; species Ophion obscuratus. The sequence continues at coordinate 21,918,403 of OZ023321.1, read as the reverse complement.
GACATCAAGCTCTCGAATCTTCATCGTATTCTGTGCAGCATCCAACCACAATGGACTGCATATCCCTCCCTTGCCTCCCTTCCCCTCTTTTCCAGCTCTTTCTCTTTCTATCTCTTCATTTCTCGCTCTCTTGCTCTCTCTCTCTCTCTCTCTCTCTCTCTCTCTCTCTCTCCTCTCTCTCTCTCTCTCTCTCTCTCTCTCTCTCTCTCTCTCTCTCTCTCTCTCTCTCTCTCCTCTCTCTCTCTCTCTCTCTCTCTCTCTCTCTCTCTCCTCTCTCTCTCTCTCTCTCTCTCTCTCTCTCTCTCTCTCTCTCTCTCTCTCTCTCTCTCTCCTCTCTCTCTCTCTCTCTCTCTCTCTCTCTCTCTCTCTCT